>VXCM01005459.1:0-13602 GCA_014773175.1 Lucifuga dentata
GGAAGGTAAAAAGGACGGCAGATAACCGTCAGAGCTTCCAGCTCTGGTGAGCAGTAACTGTTCGTGTTCGTGTTCACTTCCAGTATTATAGACCTAATTAGGCCATAGTTAAATGTAGAAAGGTATATTTTCAGTAAACAAACAGAAAGGGTAAACTTCCTCTGTCACCCCCAACAGAGGGCATCCTTCAAATCTCCTTTAATGAGTTTGCCTTTTCCGCCTCTTTGAATCAGCCTAGTTAATCAGTGATAGGAGTCTTAATACACTGCAGTGGTCTATGGATTAGAAAAGGTATTTAAACATTGGCTTTAATTACAACTGTGCCTTTAAAGCTGCAATGATGTTGCAGACTGCAGTGGAGGGGTGCAAGGTGAAAATTCAGTGGAAAAAAAGCAAAATAAAGAGGAGAAAAAAAGCATGATGAATCAAAGTCACCTTGTGGAGGTCTGGCTGCTTTTAAGACTGAAAGAATAGAACATGCTAGCTTTTGTCCTCTCATCTCAAAGATTTGTCGTGATGCCCCAGAAATGAACGAAACAGATCATTCATAATCATTGTTTTGATTCCTTTGAAACTGCTGTCGGTAAGTGTGTGAAGGGTATCAAAATGCACAATTATTAAACAAAAGGGTTGTGACTTTGGTGACGATCGGATCTGATGAATAATTTATTCAGCAGTTCATGTAGTTCCCAAGGCTACATTAACTTTTTCTTGTCACTGTATATGTTTATACAGGGACAACAATAATTCATACAATGCAAGGCAAAAGCTGGCTGGCAGAGCAGACAGGGCATGCTGTTCTACATCATTATCTCCAGTATCATGTAGCGGTTTCTATTTTTACACTGTGATATACAGTAGGGTTGCAGTAACATACACAAATACTCCTTTTGGTCTGGTGTTTTATGAAGTAGCTGTAGATCCGTGAAATCAGTTGTAATGCTTAACAAACTTTTTTTTTTTTTATATTGATTCAAACTGTCATGATGAAAGGTGAGAAAACTTTTGGCTATTGAAATATTATGATCACTAATTATTGTTATCACCAATTATCTTGCTGCTGCATTCCCTGCTCGTTTACCATGCTATCATAATTTAATTCTTCAGCATAGTTTCAGAAAACTCCTTGTGTATTTTTTTTTTTTTTTTTTTTTTACAGCAATATTAGTGGTCTGCCTTCTTTGTATGTGGTGGGGGTTTTTTCTTTTTTATATATATAAATATATATATATATAAAGAGGTTCTGTTGTCCCTACAGGAAATGCAGTTGAGCACACAATATCTCTTAGATGTTGATAATGTTTTTTTCTTAAAAAAAAAAAAAAAAAAAAAAAAAAAAAANTGTTTTTTTCTTAAAAAAAAAAAATGGAATACTAGGGTTGGATATTACAGTGTCAGTCTAAATCTAATAGATGTGTTAAGTTATGGGCTAATAAAATCAAGCTTTATCATTCTTGGATAGAAGAAAAATTATAGTGATATATATAATTGGTATTTATTTTAGAAGTGCAGGACCTACATTATGAAGTGTGAAAAGTTCAGAAACTTATTGATCACACTGAAATGCTGCCAAGCTAACAGCAGTCATAAGGATGGTGATGTCTGTTAGTCTGTCCAGTCATCATTTCATTCCAGATATCTTAACTACTTGTCAGATTGTCTTGAAATTAATATGTATATTCATGGTCCCCAATGGGCAAATCCTAATGTTTTGTTGACTCCTGATCTATTCTATAATGCCACAACATTTACATGTCTATACACATGATAAATATTAACATCTGATGGACAGACATGAAATTTACTGAGCTCATGCTCATGTTCACAAGAAGATGAACCCTTTCCACTTTGGGCACTCCATCAGCTTTTTTCTACTGGCCAAGGGGACAAACCCTTAAGATTTATCTTTACAAGTATGGACTGTGTGTTGTAGTAGACACCAGCTGTAAATTGCTTGTGCATTTTTGGGAAATGAGGCTAACAACTCTTTTCTAGTGACCCTTGTATTAAAGCAGGTTCTCTATACTGTATCTAGTTGGCTTATCACATAGTGAACATGGTTCATGAATTTTGAGTTTCACCAGGCACTCTCACCTGTTGTAAAATGTAGTCCAGTGCCAAATTCTGCACCTTGGAGTATCCATCATGTCTTTATTCTTCATCCAAATCAGCTCACCTTTCTATGCCTGACATTTCATGGATTAATTTGTTCACCAACTTCTTCCTTTCCAAGGTCATGGGATGCGGGAATCAGTTCTAGATGCACGTGCCACAAATGCTGTAGACATCCTGGATGATTACTAGCCCATTGTAGGATTTAAAGAGACGATCACTCCATTCCACTTTAGTTTTGTTTGGAAAGTGAAAAGGGATTATCTTTAAAATAAAACTTAAAATAGTCCACTTAGACACTATAAAGCAATGAGGTTAATGAAATAATGCTAATACCTTTCCGATATTATAAAGAATCCTTAGGGTTTTTTTTTATTCCCAGATTTTGATCCTCCAGACTTGTCATCACAAATTTAGCTCAGTGTTTCCATCTATTAAATAAAACAAAGCCTTTAGAATTCTCTTAAAATAACTTCTTATGTGCACTCACCCTGTGTTGGAGGCTTTGCTAAAAGGTCTCCCATCAACTGGTATAAACTATTTCCTCCAAAGTACTCCCAGACCAAAGCCAGGTACCCCCAGCGGCTTTGTATTGATCCCATCGTCAGCCCAGACCTTCCCCTGCCGGACTGTCCGCCTTCATTTAAATGACCTCTATAAAGCATCTACATCTAATCTTAATTAGATATTGAAGTCCGTTAATTAAAACATTATCTCTGGTGAAGCACAGCTGGCCAGTCTGACGAGTTAATCAATGAGGATGAGAGGATGCTGTCTGCTGACAGACGTGAGAGAAGAAACCAAAACACTCTCCAGGCTCAAGTGCATCAAAGTAAACTGTTAAAAGGATTTGAGTAAATGGTTGAGTGTTTTTAGATCTTTTCTGAATAATATCAATAAACCTTTAAGTCTCCTTTTTGTCTGGCTGAAAGTCATCAGACAAATAACATGAAAAGATTGATATGATGCAGATAACTACTGCATATTTTACGTTATTGGAGATACAACCACAACATGCGTATCTACTTCCACATTTGCCTTGTTACTTATTTGCTTTCTAACTGCAATTATTCATCATCATTGGTGGACAAAGTACCTCAAAGCTTGTAGCTCTGCTCCTTGCTCAGCACAAGGAACAGACTGCCAGTGTCAAACCATGATCCATCACCAAGAAGAACTGTTAGCTACATCCAAAGCTAACCATTAGGTACAAATGTTATGTTAGCTACTAATGTAGCATTTTTAATTTCAAGCGCAGACTATATGACTGCTGGCATTTCACTGTGCAGTCACTTTTGGCCCAGATCATGTAATGATTTTAATTTTAGGTTGTGCTACTACTTTATGCTGTTTTTGAGCTTTTCCCTCGTCATTTTGTTGCTTCTACTAACATCACATGCAGCTATTTCCTCATAGGTTGCATATTGGAAAGGTCACTAGCAGATGGGTCAAAGTTGAATTTGGCTGAACTTTGCATGCAACTGCAATATGGAGAATCCGGACGAGGCGGCAGCGCCAGCCCAGAGTTAAGAGGCACTTCTCAGCTTCATAGAATATTCATTTAAATCACATTTTCCTTCCATCTTCCTCTCCCTGTAACACCTGCAGTCATTGGTTATCCAATTTAACTGTTCACATCAGGAAACTTTGCTGGCTGCTGTTACAGAACTTACACTTACGAAATACTGCCCTCTTTCTCATCAGTTTCAGAACTCCTGGTTCTGATTGACCATCAGCACTCCTATTAGACAGATGAAATGGCTTGTAGGATGCTGCTTCACCTTAAACTCTGGCTGTGTCATTTGCAATCAATGTCTCCTACTGGCCAGACACACAAGAACTTTCAATCATTGTCTTGAAATCTTTTCAGCCAAGAACTTCGGCTGAAAAATTATCAAACAATTTACTGAAGAGAAATCACTGATTGAAACTTAAAGTCATATTTGAGGTTGCCTGGTGACTGATGATAGCTGCAACCTTTCAATCATCCCTCCACACACAGTTCCAGCCAAAGTGCCTTTAAATAACACACCTAACACTAAGCCACTCCACAACAACTTTGAAGCACAAACCTGTATGAATGTACAGTTTTTATTTTGATATGTCAGCTTCAGATGACTTGATTGAAATCTACCCCGTCCTTTTTGTCTTGATGTGGCTTATTTCGTGACTAGTTTTGCTGATCTAACGATCCTTACTGTTTGTGTTATTAGGACTAGCCTCACCTTATAGCCACAGCACAGAACTTTTGCATTACAGCAAAATCTGTACAATCCCAGAAGTCCTGAAAATATATTTTAGCCAGACAGTTAGGCCTTAGGCATGTGCAAGCACACACTGATAATGAGCAATATAGTATACCTTATTTATGGCATTGGAAAAATCCATATCATTGTGTTGAAAGCTTTTCAGATTCCATTCTGTGCTCAGTTTTTGGCGTATATCCTTTTGTTCCTGTAACCACCCTGCTATAAAGGTGCAGATTGTTTTGTTCCAGCACATCTTCTGTCTATCCATATGGCCTGATGGGAATGGGAAATCATCCTAAAAGCACTCATCTTTGAAGTGATAGTTCCTCTTGTGTCTCTGGGGTGCTGCTCAGGTGCTGCTCCTCTCCTTTCATTTCCCTGATATTTTCCGGATTTCAAGAAAATTACCACCCGTCCAGCTGATGGCAATTTGTCTGGCATGAATCCATGACAAGCACTCGTGGTCTGCTTTCTGATTCAGCCAGTGCTTCAAACTGGAATTTGTGGATCCAAGACAACAGTAATGGATGATGTTGTGATGGGATATCACGTTATTCATCTCTAATTGTTGTTTTGATAAAGAGATGTGCAATTGATGTTCTATCCCCAGCAAAATGAAACTGTCTGCAGTGTAACTTAAAAAGGTCTGCACGCCAAAAAAGATCAAAGGCTTTAAAGTTCTTTTGCTGCTTTAATATGCTACAGTTTATATCCCTTGTACAAAAGTTAACAAAAGATCTTTGAAGCTTTTAGTCTTTTTAGGTGTACATAACTTTTTTTTTTTGTAAATCTCCTTCCACACTGACATTTTTTTGTTGTATAATGGCATTATACAACAAAAACTGTGGCCTCCTGAGCACATTGGTTATACAAATCATTTGTCTAAAAATAGAAAATTTACTTGTGTAAGGTAGTTGTTTTCAAACTGGGAGAACGTGTTAATAAGCTAATGTAATTTGAATGCAACTTTACAATGAAATCTGAAGTCATGTATCACTGTAACAACACTTGAAGTCTTCATGTATGTAATGGACTATTGTTAAAACATCAAAAAACATTTTTTTAAAGGCACAAAAAAGGTACATAAGTAAATAAAATAAATAATAAGCTTTGCCCTCCCTGGCCTGTCTTGGCCTGCTTGATGCTGTGATGCCCAGTTTGCTGCCAGGTGGTTGGATGCCCATTAGTCTCCCTGTCTGCTCTGCCAGTGTCAAGCTCAACAGGCGCTACATGGAGAATAAATTATGATCCACCCACAGGCGATCTGCCTTCTCTGGCCCCGACTCACCTATTTACACTAGCCATGCGCTCGGGGCAATTGCATTTCCTCTTCAAATATTTGCCTTTATTAATGTTGTGCAACATGGTAATTAATCTCCTCAACAAAGGTACCATCTGCCTGACCCAAAAAAATGAAATTATGCTTCCCCCTCCTGTGATTAAGATGAATATCACATATAGAGTGGAAAGCAATCTTAACAGAGGAAAAAACTGTTGAGAGATGAATCTGACTTTTCTGCTTTCTCACTCACTCTTATTTTTATACTTTTACTTTCCGCCCGATCTTCAACCTGAGCACACCTCTGCACTGCAGCGTTCGTGCATGTGGGGACTGATAAAACCTGTGGTAATGAAAATGAGTGTTCCCACTTGGAACCCGATGCAGTTCCATTAGGAGCTTTATTTGTAGGGGGCAGGGCGCCAGGCTCTAGGACAGATTTTGCTTGGCTCTCTTGGCCTGCTGGGGTGAAAATTTCTGCACCAGCTAATCTAGCACAACAGTTCTGCCCCAACCGAGTACTCATGGAGAAAAGTGAAGCAACTTTCTTGCTTTCTGTCACTTTCCTTCTGTTTCTCTCTGCTTGTCTCTGAAGCCCTTGTATATCAGAGTGAAAAGTCTCCTACTATTACTGTTTCTCTTTTCTCTCTTTGTTGATTCTGTGTTGATGCAACTCTCTGTCAGTGTCTTACTCTCTGTGTTTCTATCTCATGATCAAATCAGGTGAATGAGAACAATAGTTGTTTCTGTACATTCATTCATCTATACTTATAATTTATCCTAGATGCTGCTGATATGATTTTGATAAAAACTTGGGGAATCTGGGATTTCAGGAGGGAAATCAGAATAGAACCATTACTCCTTCAAATTGCAAGCATCTAGGTGAGAATGGTTTGGGCATCCTCCTGGACGCATCTTGAGAAGGTATTCTGGGCATGTTCAACCGAGGGAAACCACAGGGGAGATCCAGAATATGCTGGAGGGCTGTTATATTCTATCTGGCCTGGGAATGCCTTGGGATTCCCCAGGAAAAGTTTGAGTATGTGGCCAGGGAGAGGGACATCTGGGTTACTTTGCTTTGCCTGCAGCAGATAAATGGTGGGAAATGTATCCATGTGGATGGAATTGGAAAAGGCATTTCTCTCCAATTAGTTTACTTTTCCTGTCTTCTATTCCCCCACCCCGTTTTGTCTCTCTGCCCTCCCCTCCTTCACCTATTCAAATATCTTCAAACAGCTGAGGGGAATCTGCTACTGCACTTGTTAGAGCTGTTGATCTAATAAAGACCCTTCAGAGTGGTAGTGGAAACATCAAAGTCTGCAAATAGAATAAAAGGGCCTGAAGGTATTAAACAGAGACAACTTATTTTATTTATGAATTGAATTCATGGTTACAGATATATGGAGCATGTAATGTAAGCCCATAGGTAATGATATAAACCAATTTGTCAACTTTATGTAAAGCAGATGAGTCACATAATGTCACATATAATGATCCCTGTGCAAACGCACACATCTTGATGTTAATCACATGCAAAAACTTCTTTAATTAATCACAGTTAGTAGCGTGGTACAATCCCTTACTTGCGAGCTATATTTTAGACCCTGGAGTGATTGGTTTACACACACACACACACACACACACACACACACACACACANCACACACACACACACGCACACACACACACACACACATTTACATCACATCCTATTACCAGCTGTGATCTCTCATGCATCAGCCATGCCAAGAAGAAACATTTATGCATTTACTGGAATTGCAAAAGTAACCGTCTGGTTGCTGGAAACCATTCAGCTAACCAACCCAGCACCTCATCAGATCTGTGAAGCCCTTGTTAATAATTGAATGCTCACAAATCATTCATGAGGGTTTCTTACATGAAATGCACTAATCAATGCAGTGCTTTGAGAGTGTTCTCTATACCTGCCCTCTGTTTTTGTTTTTCTCTCTCCATCAAATAAATCTTGTTGTGCGTGATAGAGCAGGGTGTAGTAGGCAGTGTCGGATGAACAGTAGCTAACCTGGATTTGAACCTGAGTAGGATGGCGGGGGGGCGGGGAAGAGAGAGAGAGAGAGNAGAGAGAGAGAGAGAGAGAGAGAGAGAGAGAGAGAGAGAGAGAGAGAATGTCTGTACACATGCATGCATATATATATATATATACTGTATGCAAAATATATGTGTGGGTAAGCATGCCAGTGCCTATGTGTGCACATACATGCTTGCTTAATGTGTGTGTGTGTGTGTTAGCAGAGGAAGAGAATGGCTTTTCAGACTGGACCCACACTTGGATGCATCCTGCTGTGATGGAAATAGGAATAGGCAGATATGTGAGGCAGATAGTGCTAATGGTTCTCTCAAACTGGGAGACATGGTGACCTTAGAAGCACTTTTCTTTCTTTCTTTCTTTCTTTCTTTCTTTCTTTCTTTCTTTNTCTCTCTCTCTCTCTCTCTCTCTCTCTCTCTCTCTCTCTCTCTCTCTGTCATCTACTCATTTTACTGTCTTCTTCCCTTTCACACTCATCTCTACCTTTCTTCCCAGCTGTCCTTCATTTATCTCTCTCCTTTCTTTTCTCACCGTTCTGTCACTCTCTTTGTTTCTGCTTTACAACCTTGACACCACACTATTACTTTGTTGGCTGTTCTGTCTTTTCTTCTTGTCCTTAAATTTTCCATCTTCCAGATTCCTCCTTGAGAGAGGAGGAATCCTTGCAGCATTCCATTCTTTCTTTTTCATTAAATCCTTCCTTATGTTCATTAACCTTAATTCAATCCACTATTATCTTTGTCAACTACTTTATTTACTATCATGGTTTTTCTTTCCTTTGCCTTCATTCACATTACTGATTATTACTGAGTACTGGTTGTTATTTAACTCCCCCAAGCTTAGTCAGACTTAAGGATGTGGAGATGGGGCTTCTACATCTTGCTCAAGGACACATCAGAAGGAGAAATGTTTTCTACTAGACCACCTGCCTAAAGTGGCATATGAAATGGCTGTATATTGGCAGTTAAAAACTTCAGAAAAAAAAAGATTGACGACCAGATGTTCTGTTGAAGTTAAATGATGCACCTGAATAAACTTTGAGTAATGCATAAAATAAATTTGTTTGTCCCAATCAATTCAGTTTGAGGATCTGCTAAAGCAGTACAGGACTGAGGAAAATCAATCTGCAGAGGTGTGTGGAATACCAGAGCAAGCTGTGAGGTCACACTGACTGATAAACTCACCACCTCCAGCAGAAACGTTATCTCACTCAAACTGACAAAAAAAAGCCTCACTGATCACTGCAGTGTCCTATGCTACAAGTTCTATCTTGAAATGTTGTTATGAAGTTATCAAGTTTTGCACGGACACAAAATATGTTGAAAGCACTCATTTAACAGAGGCATGTACACACATAATCAACACAACATAATTGCAAAAATACCCAAATAGCAAAGGAGAAAGTATATTGTTGTCAAATTCTACATCAGGATAAGGGTTTTTTTTTTTTTTTCAGACCTATGGTTTGGTCCAGTTTATTAGGACAAAGGTTTGTTATCCCTTAATACTGTTTGTTTGGGCAGGGCCAAACCAGTGTGGACCTAAGCAGTCTTACCAAGACCACTTTGAGGAGTGGGTCTTGATCCCGTTACAAATCAGTGGTTCATTTATGGTGTGAACATGATCTGAACCATCTATGGTGCAATCTATTGATCTATTGATTGATCTAGAAGTGGAGAGGGTTGTGTGTAGTTAATGCTAAACCTACATTTTTGATTAGCCATAGAAAATCAAATGGCTGCTGTGAAAAGGTAACAATCAGGTAACATGTCAAGGTTACCTAATACGTCATCTATCACATGCCGATTAACATGCTGAAGGTTCACATGTAGCTGTATGCACTCAATCACCACTCCATTCTCGCCTTCAGCCTTCTGAAGGTAACGTCTTCTTCGTGTAATATGAAGCAACACATGGCTTTCCACCCGTAGTCTTGAAGCCAAATTCAGCTTTCAGTGCTGTAGTTTTGTTTGGTGTATGGACAAAATAGTCAGTATAACCAGGAAAGTACTGTATTTCATTCCATTTTTGTTCGATATCATGTAGCTATCCCATGTTGTAACTTTTTTCTGATTTGATTTTCTTTCTCAAGTCCCCAGACCTTTCTGATCAGTGAGCAGAATGAGTGCTCTCACATGGCTTTATTGATATATTTTGGTTTGCTTGGTTTTTTCCTGTATGAAATGAAATCAAAACTGCAACACTGTAACAATTTAGTCCCTAATTTGGACAAAAGCAAATGGACTACAGGTCTGAAAATGCCCAAAGGCTGGATTTACATGACAAGTCTTGATGCTCCATCCTGATCTTTTGCCTTTATCTGATTTTTTTGTTCAACATATATACATTTGCTTTATTAAGCAGCCAGTATCCAATACCTGCGTTTGCACAGTTTTGACCTGTAGCAGCCCAGATGCAGTTGTGCATGCACACATTTCTGAGATGGATATAAACAAAATAGTCCCATGGAAGCAGATAAGAGAAAAAATATGATCAGCAGGTTAACTTTTAGATGCAGAGAGAAACATTCGATATGTTGTGTAAGTGTTTATCTCTCCCATCGGTGCACATATTTTCATCGGGCGATCATGGAGGAGAAGCAGGTGGAGTTGGACTTTTGCTGATGTAACAAGAGCCTGTTATCACACACTAACACGTCTTTTTGACATAAACACACATCAGTATGTCTGATATACAGAAAATAGTATGTCCCCCATTTCTGTTTACAGAGAGTCGTCATCACATTGATCACTTACATCAATCATATGCAGATAAAGTAGAACAATACATAGGAGTTGGAATGGCGAAGAAATTCCGATCTGCGTATTTAGATAGCAGTTTGATTGGTGTATATCTGATAAGTATCCAATTTATTTCCACATATACAAGTGACTCAAAACAGATCTGAAAATTTCCCATTCCATGTGGCTTTTTACCATTTACATCTTCAGGAAGCATATCCAGTACGTGTCACATATGAGCAAAAGATCAGAATCAGGTAGCATTTACGTGGTCTGGTAAATCCAGCCTAAGGTGGCACAAGAAAGGTAGACAAGAACTGTGTTTATTTATTTTCTATATTCATTATTCCTAAATACAAAAAAAAAAAAAAAAAAAAAAAATCATCATAATAATAATATATATATTCCCTGTTAATTGAATTAAATAATAAAGTTGTGCTTATTTCTTATGTATATATAGGGTAACCACCCTTTAATTTGAAACCCATGGTCAACAAAGACAGACTAATTTCATTTTCATATCCTTTCTTTTTTAATGTCTTGTTTATGCGGGAGTGAGCTGGAGGCGGCAGACTGAATTATTATTCCTCTCTGTCCATATTAAGTCCACCACACCACACATAAACCTTTCATTAATTTCATCTTATAAATGCTCTCTTTCTTATCTGCGTCCCTCATGTTTTTTTCTTTCCTGGCTCATTTGTCAGCTGCCTGAGTTTAATTTATTCATTATCTGTTTCCTCCTCTCCTCCTCTTTCTAAGGTTGCTGATAGTAGGTTTTTGCATGAATCCTTTGGAAATAGCTGCAATTATGGTCACATTTTCTTTTAGACCAGGGTTGGAATGGCTGAAATGAGTAAGGACAGTGACATTTTCTTTTCTTAAAAAAAAAAAAAAAAAAANTTAAAAAAAAAAAAAAAAAAGAACATTTTCTTTCAACACACTGTGATATATGAAAAGAATGAGAGAGAAAACAGTGCTGGGAAGCCATTAAGTTCTTTTAAATTGTAGTTTATTTCAGGTTTGGCAAATAAAACGAGCTTTTGCATATGTACAAAAGAACTGAAAGTAACAGCTGAAGAGATCAGTAGAAACATGAGCTAACTGGACCAAATACCGGAGAATGATACAAATCTAGACAACAATGCATTAAAAAAAGCATGAGAAGAACTACCTGGGAGAAGATGAGTTTTTGGCCTTTATAGAAAGATATCAGTAGTATTTAAAAGGTCTTTCCACAAATTGGAACCAGAAAGTACAGGGCTACAGCCTCTGTTATTACCTTATACACTAGCATCATACAGTAGTTTAGCATAATGAGGTAGGGATATGAATGTGGAAATAAGAGCAGGAACAATGACTGGTGTCGAAGCAGCAAGAGAAATGCAGCAGTTAGCACAACAAAAAGAGGAATTCTTATCCAGAAAAAGACATTTATTACAGACTAGACTTTTAAACCTGTTTCAATATAATTGTCCTTGATTTTTATGGCTACATACATACTCATATTTTTTTGTCTGTACTGTGATTAAGGCAAAAATGCAAAAAAGCCACATGCATGGAAGGAATTAATAGAATTCCATTGCTGAATATACCTGATTCAGAGGATAATCAAAGCTTATCGTACATAAAAATATATTGGCTGTATTTACAGTTTGGCAGTCACTCACAAATTCTCCAAGCCAGGACAATTTTTTTTTTTTTTTTTTTTTTTTTTTNTTTTTTTTTTTTTTTTTGGATGTGCAGTTTTAAGTCCACTAAATTGCCCAACAATCAATGATTGTGCAGTTGTTTGATCTGGGAGATTTCTGATATTTGGACTTGCAGTTTGAGACAATTCATATTCAATTTAAATACAAAAAAAGCTTGGTCCTTAAGCTGACTAGTGTTTTGGAGAACATCAAGAAAGACAAAGTTATGATGATGATTTACACCAACAATTATTAGTTAGCCTGATGAACTGCAGTACTGGAATTATCTGGCTTTTGTAGGTAAACCAGTCCAGGATTTCAGTAGTTTGGAATTTTGCCCGATTTGTGTGCAACTAGTGTTTTCTGACATTTACAAAGATTACAACATTTCTAAGTCCTACCCACTCATTCATATTGTTTTATTTGAACACTGTTAACATGATTATACAGAGAATATATCCAAATTTGCATAAAGAAGTGAGAAGAACCCTGTTTCCATGAAGAACACAGCAAGTTGAGCGCAGAAACTGAAATAATCAAAATAAAATGTGACCCTATACTCTGAGGAACAAAGAAAGAAAAAAGGAAAAAAAAAAGAATACGATTCTCTAGCTTAAAAACAGGAAAAAGTTTTCTTCCAAAAACACTACTTTTCTCACTCCTTTCCACTCCTCTGCTCACTCCACTCCCCCTCTCTGTAATACTCCACCTAAATTGTGAAACGATGTCTTTTCTTTCACATGGATGGGTCTGGATTACTCACCTGCCTCTCCCTGCAGGCCTATTAAACACGTCTGGAGTCATGGTGATTGCCTGGCTAGCTCTGCATTCATAATGGCCATTAACTCAGGCCCCAAATATGAATAGTGGAACAATCCAATTCAGAGAGATTTGAAAATGCCTTTTACCAAAGGGGCCTTATATTGATAGGAGGTAATTTCACATCTCATTCGCCATAAGTGGGCTTATTGAATATGAGAGTACAGGGAGGAGAGAATTGCAATGTGGTTCCTTTACATTTCACCTGTACAGAGAAGGGCCATGATATCTTTCAAGTCTGTGCAATCCTCCTCATGCACATGGCCTTGGGTGGATCCATTGTTATGGATAATATGTTTTTAAAAGCTTCCTTTTGCCTTGGCCCAACAACAGGAATCTCCATTCAGCATGAGTCCTTTAACTCCCTGTCAATGAGACAATGACATCATTTCATTTTGCTGAAAGACCTGCAGCAGCATTCTGCCACTCATCTTTCCATCTCCTCTGACATGGAATGATTGTCCTCTTCTTTTCCTTTTCTATTTTCATCGATTAAAAAAAAAAAAAACAGGGTCAGCTAATGATGTATAATCCTTTTAATCCTTCTCTGACTTTATCTTGAGGATGTATTCAAAAGTTAGTCTTTACACCAAGGGTATTTGTTCCCTTTTATACTGTCTCTTCTCAACATGAGAACCAGAACAAG
>VXCM01005461.1:0-33774 GCA_014773175.1 Lucifuga dentata
CATGTATGAAAACTGAATATATTAGGCTCAAACATGCAAAATGGGTGGTATGGTCCTTTAATCATGTATTTAGAGCTTCCTCTTCTAAACCGCTTAACCCTCTGGAGTCTCAAATTACTTTTTCAAGAAAATATTTAAAAGAATTTAGTTAAAAAAAAAAAAATCCAAAATAAATCATNCTTTTTCAAGAAAATATTTAAAAGAATTTAGTTAAAAAAAAAAAAATCCAAAATAAATCATAAAATAGTTGTCAGTTTTCTACTTGATTATATATGATTCTTGAAAATGGTAGAACGTCTCCAAAAATCAGCAAACGATTTGTCAAAAGTGATATCAGAGGGTTAAACAAGCGGATCATCTATTGAGTCGCCTGCTGCCTCCGTCACCAGAGAAACGACGGCGTGGATGTTCGTGTGTTTTGTCAGGTTGGTTGACGATATTACCCATGAGCCTCAGCTGCACCATTATGGACGAGACACAAATCTGCTGAAGTGATCCGAACAAATCCAGACCAGAAGCTAAGTGGATGCAGCTTCTGATTCTCCGCTCTGATTGGTCGTTTCTCTGCCTTCTCTTCTGTAAACGTCTTGTGTTCGCAGCCTTGTCGCTTTGGCTTTTCTGATGACTCAGCGGTGCGTCACTGTTTGCTTTAATGAGTCAACCAGGAGCGTTTCGTGTCATTTTATCATCGTCTGTAAGACTTTCGCCACCGTGATCACTCCTCTCACTCTGAAACTCACTCGGGTCGCGTCTTTTCAGAACAATCCATTTTTGTGTAACAAAAACACTTGACTTCAGAAGACATGTTCAGGCGTGTGGGTTTGTGTGGGAATAATCTGCGTCCAAACAGTCAGTAAACACAAACAGGAAGAAGACTTTCTGTGTTGAAGGACAAGAAAATGGTGACAAACTGAACCTTTTCTTTGATAAGAGCTAAATAAAACACTGCAATGTTTTATAATCAATTACCGAGGTGAATTTCATCAAAATGGATCCGTACTAATCGCACTTTTAGTTTAATAGGACACATACATGTGTGTTCTCCTACATACATGAGGAGAAAACATCAGGAATCATGATGGCGGCGGGATTAAAGGAGGATTGTGGGTTCTTCTTTTGAAAGATGAGAAATGTGACGGCAAAAAATCCATAAATATAACAATTTAAACACTGAAGGTGGCATTTTCTGTAGGATTTCATGGAAAACGTGCACTCTACATACACACACACACACACACACACACACACACACACACACACACACGGAGAGAGAGAGGCCTACTTACACAGACCCACATACAGAGAAAGAAACTTCTCAAAGTGTCTATTTGCATAATCTTTTCCTTTGCAGAGTCCAGAGGAAGAATAATAAGCTGCAGGAAACGATCATGTGCCAACACAAAAGCGTCATGTGTGTCTCATTTCCATGTTCAGTGTGATTCTGCTCATGTCGGCATCAGAAATCCTACACATTTACATGAAAGAATATAGCAGAGGGAATATTTTAGCCATGTTCTGAATGTTACGTGTATAAAAATTGAATATACTAAGCTAAAACATGCAAAATGGCCGGTATGGTCCTTTAATGAGTAGACTTCTGTTTCCATGTCCAAATCCACCACACACCTGTGTTTAAGCCCAAGAACTCACCTGAAGTTAGCATAGCGGCTAAGCTAACACTGTTCATACATCACAACAAGTCACCGCAGACAAAAAAGTCACCGCTAAGCTAATTTCACTCCACTGTTAGCTTGTTCTGTTACAGGAAGTACAGCTAGCTNTCACCGCTAAGCTAATTTCACTCCACTGTTAGCTTGTTCTGTTACAGGAAGTACAGCTAGCTAATGCTCCAGCTGTGCTAGACGGAGTCAGCATCACTTCCTGCTTGTTTTGCATCTCTAATCAGCTGATTGGCTCTCCTCTCATGTGGCTTTCTTGGTATTCACCAGGTGTTTCTGCTTCAGGTGGAGAAAGTAATTTGTTGTGTTTCCACCTTTAGCTGTTAGCCTGTTAGCTTGTAGCTGAAGCATTTCAGACAACAGAGGAGATAAGTAGCTGCTACCTGCTACTTTCAGACATGCTAGTTTTGCTTCTTCTTGTTGCGCATGTGCCACAATATCAAACGACAGATTTTTATCAAATAATAAATTATATTGGTATTATCATGAACGTTATGGTTTAACACGGCCTGTTATTAACCGACATTAAAGGACCATACCACCCATTTTGCATGTTTGAGCCTAATAGATTCAATTTTCATACATGTAACGTTACTGATAATCATTTCCAAAGCATACTACTGGAACGGTGAATTAAAAATGTTTTTCCTACCTTCCAGACCTCCATTGGTTTCAGTTCATTCTCTATTAAAATCAACTTGTTGATACTGTAAACGTTCTTGGGATAGGTAATCCATCATCACCAACAAGACGTGTATTCAGGTTTTTTTAGAAGTTATGTAATTTTAGTGTTTAAGCTCAATAAAAAGCGTGGAGTGAATGTATGCCTCCACCGGGGAATATAGTCCCAAAAGAAGACCTGCGTTTATGGAAAAATTTAAAGGACCGTGACTTCATAAGGCTGTGTAACTATTAGCAGGAGAAACATGGATTTTTAAGGTGGGTGTATCACTTGAATATTTGATTTTGAAAGATTAAGAGATTTAGCAAAATATCAGGAAAGCTGAAATACGGTTTTATCCTTTGGGAAATGATTGTCAGTAACGTAACATGTATGAAAACTGAATATATTAGGCTCAAACATGCAAAATAGGTTGTATGGTCCTTTAAAAGCCCAATCACAGTGACTTTATATCTGATGATGGTGAATATTAAGAGAGCAGCCAGTTGTTTCTGCTGTTCGTCTTCATGGCGAGATGTGAAAATGAAATCTATGGCGGCTTTCCTGGAGCGAGTTTTCATTTAANAAAAAAAAAAAAAAAAAAAAGTCTTTGTTCTGGAAGTTTAACGGGAAGGTTGCAGGCTGAAAATATTTTTCAGATCCAGCTTGAAGGAAGCATGTAATTCGCCGAAGATTCCTTCTTTACGGTTCAATCTGAGATCAAAAAACATTTGGCCTTCTTCAAAAGGCTTCTAACAATACCGCCGCCATTAGCCGCTCATCAGGACGACACGGAGGGACAAACACCACAAATGATTGATTTCACAGCAAGAGCGGCTATAGGATCAACAACGCAGCCAGAGGAGCGAGAGACAGAAATAACTGGACACGACAAGACAGACAAGGACAATTAAAGCTCGC
Organism: Lucifuga dentata; assembly: GCA_014773175.1. Taxonomy (NCBI): domain Eukaryota; kingdom Metazoa; phylum Chordata; class Actinopteri; order Ophidiiformes; family Bythitidae; genus Lucifuga; species Lucifuga dentata. The sequence continues at coordinate 3,262 of VXCM01005461.1, forward strand.
CGCCGTGTCATTACTTTGATGCTAACTGGAGGCTCATTAACGGTGATTGACTTCAGATGGAGTGGGAGAGAGTGTGGGAGAGGCAAACTGAGTGATATGTGAAATTAACTAAAGCGGTGGCAGAGTTTTACAGATACAGTAGCCTGATGGAGACTGGGTCTCGGCCCTGTTTCTGAGCCGAGTTCCCTTCCCGCTCTGTAATTTGGATGTCTTATTGTGAGCGTCCTGAGGGCACGGAGCCTGTGGATGCTGCAATCCTTTGAAATCAGCCAAAAAGAAAAAAAAAAGGGAAAAGGGNCGGAGCCTGTGGATGCTGCAATCCTTTGAAATCAGCCAAAAAGAAAAAAAAAAGGGAAAAGGGGAGATATCCTTGGCTAGCTGGTGTGCAGGGAGCAAATCCTCATTTCCGTTAACAGGCGACATCCTGCTCTGCTCTGAGAGGACACACACACACACACACACACACACACACACACGATTATATTACCGTACACGTTCCCTACCTTGAATGCACCATTTTGGCTATAAACCCTCAGCAGAACCTAACACACACTTAAAATCCTGCAATGCTGATCAATAACTGACCTTAATGAATATATGGCGTGTTATAAAAAGCACGCCTGGTCAGCCAAATAGTTAAATACTGTTCAAGGTGACTTCCTGTACGTATTTATACGTTTCACGAGCTGTAATATTCTTCATCTCAATGTTTTTTTTTTTTTTTTTTTTTTACTGTCTTCCTCTTTAATCACGTGTACAGATCAGTGGTGGGGAGGTGAGAGAATGCAGACATAAGCAGGTTTACATACGTGCACACGCACACGCACACAGACACACATACACACACACATAGGCAAACATGTAAATCCCTAACCACATTGAGGTCAGTGCACTAGTCTACAACATGAAGTAAATAAAGTTGTGCTCATTTTATCCCCGTCTCGTAGGGCTGTGTGTGTGCGTGTGTATGTGTATGTGTGTGTGTGTGTGTGTGTGTGTGTATGTGTGTGTGTGTGTGTGTGTGTGTGAAACGAATTGTTTTCCTAAAGGACTTTGTTAATAAGCACTGAGCCACTTTTAGCTGCAAAATCAAACTAGAGCACACTTTATTTCTCCCTCTGACCGCAGCAAAAATAACACTATTGCATCAACTTCATTTCCAGGTTTTCTCAGATTTACATAATACTCAAATCATTTAATACTCAAATCATTTATAATACTCAAATCATTTAATACTCAAATCATTTAATATTCAAATCATTTAATAATCAAATCATTTATAAAACTCAAATCATTTAATACTCAAATGATTTATAATACTCAAATGATTTAATACTCAAATCATTTATAATGCTCAAATCATTTAATACTCAAATCATTTAATACTCAAATCGTTTATAATACTCAAATCATTTATAATACCCAAATAATTTAATACCCAAATCATTTAATACTCAAATCATTTAATACTCACATCATTTACTTATGTGCCAAAACCAAATAAAAAAAAAAATCCTCCATAAGCAAATCCCACATTGAAAATATCTTCTTAAAGAAAAGAAAATGTAGCAAGCATTAGCAGTAAAATGTACTCAGTGTCTAAATTCAAAGTACTCCCTCTGAATAATCCAGTCTGAGTATAAATTACTGATGCATTAGCATGTATGTGCTACCGATATGCTAAACAAAATGCAGTATAAATATTTTACAGGGTATATGTGTGTATACTTGATATATAATTAGTTAAATTTGTGCTGTATTTGTATTTTTATTTGTATTTAAGAGTTTAGTATTCAAGAAATTTCCAGTGATGTTGCTTTTTGTTATTCATGCCACCATTAGCTAACACGCTAGCTTCAGGTATCAGACAATAAGGTTGCTAACAAGCTAGCTTCAGGTAGCAAATTTATTATTCATGGCTACAGCTTGGATGTGTAGAAAGTGAAGATGGAGGAGGTAAATATGGCTTTTATTTTGTTTTCTGTTTGTTTCACACTGCATTCTGTTTGCTCTGTTTGTTAGCCATGCTAGCTTCAGGTAGCAGGTACCATCGCTGTTAACAAGCTAGTTTCAGGTAGCAGGTACCATCATTGTTAACAAGCTAGTTTCAGGTAGCAAAACTGTTACTCGTGGTTACAATGTGTTTGTGCAGATTTTGTGGTATAAGTTGTATGTTTATTGTTTATTTCAATGTGTGAGTTTTGATTTTTCAACAAAGTGTCATGGATAACAGCAGCTTATGAAGTCTGTGAAAGCTAATATAGGTAGCATGACTGCTAACTAGCTAGCATGGTACACAGGTATGAACAGATGGGTTTTGTAATCTTTGATAAGCTAACATTGATAGCATGATTGCTAACTAGCTAGCATGGTACACAGGTATGAACAGATGGGTTTTGTAATCTTTGATAAGCTAATATTGGTAGCATGATTGCTAACTAGCTAGCATGGTACACAGGTATGAACAGGGATGAATTTGGGACACTGCGGTAATCTTTGATAATTAGGTTTATGAAATTAAGTTTATTTCATTATATATATATTTTATGGAACTCTAATAATTAAATTTCCTGGATCCTTACCAAAAATAATAATTATTTGGTTTATGTGTGTTTTTACTGAATGTAAAAAAAAAAAAGAATACTGCAGATATATCACTACTGGGTTGTTTTTCTACTCTGAAATATTAATATGTGCTACAGAAATCCTTTATCAGCAAATTAAACTTTATGTAAGTTCCTGCATAAAAAAATCACTAACGAGCCCTGAGCTGCTTTTTGGAAATTCCTATTAGATTTCCTCTCAGTAATTAATATTAATAAAAGTCATTTTACCACCAAATACTGTGAAGAATGTCTGTTTACCAAGAGCTTCATTTTCAGCCAGGCAGCTTCAGTATGCTGCAGTGTGACTGTGTGTGTGTGAGTGTGTGTGTGTGTGTAATACAACATACACACATTCTAACATACACACGTTCCTGAGTCTGTGTATAAAAATAAATGTCCCCAATGTCTCTGAGACTGATACTCTAAGTGCATCCGTTACTGTGTGTGTTTGTTTGTGTGTGCACGTGTGTGTGTGTGTGTGTGTGTGTGTGTGTGTGTGTGTGTGTGTGTGTGTGATGGAGTCAGTGAACCATACACAGGTAAGGGATCATGTCTCTGGAAAATGCTTAGACAAGAACTTGTCATGGAATGGGAAGGAAGCCACAGAGCTACACTTTATGCAAACTTTTTGAACAAACACACGCATGCACACACACACTTACACGCATGCACGCACACATACACACGCATGCAAGCAGAGTGGTCTGTTTGGATGCTCATCTCAATTGAGAGGGTCTTTGATCACACATCAAACAGATAACCTGAGAGGCAAAACACACACACACACACACACACACACACACACACACACTGAGGAGATGGTAAGAGCAGACGAGTGCGACTAAATTACTCAAACAGAAACAAAATGGAAAAAATACTCAGTTACAAGTACTTTATTTACAAATTGTGTCTAAGTACAAAGATATGGAAGGAATATAGGGAAGGAAGGAAGGAAGTACATGATGAAAGACGGACAAAAAGGACTGAAAGAAGAAAACAAGGACAAATGGAAGGAAAGGAAAGAAAGAAGGTATAAGGAAGGAGGGATTAAAAGGAGGATGGAGGGAAGATAAAAAAGAAAAATATGGCAAAATAAAAGAAGCTAGAAAGAAGAGAAGGAAGCAAAGAATAAGAAGAAATATATGGCTAATATTTTAGCTTATCAGTTTAATGTAAGGTAACTAGTAGCTACAAATAGAAAGATTTTAGAATAATAAGTGTCATATTTCATCTGGAGAAAAACTGGAATGTCATCAAAAACTGTAAAAGGACCATACCAGTGGTTTTGCATGTTTCAGCCTCATAAATATTAACCCCATCATCTGGCTGTGGGTGGGCCTTCCTTCCAACCCGGCTTACTTACTGATTCCTCTTTATATTTCCACATTTATTTACTTATTCTTTTATTTATTCCTCTTTATATTTTCACATGTATTTATTTATTCTTTCATTTATTTATTTTTAATTTTGACGCAATGAGGGAGGATGTATTTATTGGGCTCAAACGTGCAAAATCACTGGCATGGTCCTTTAAGTAAATGAAAATGCTGGTTTACAGAAACTAAACTAATTACGCTCGTTAGATTTTGTCTCTGAGGAACTTTTCTCTGGATTCAGATTTTTTCTCGTTTCGCTTGTCAGGTTTGATTTCACGTTTCTGATGCAGTTCTGGTTTATTTTCTAACAGCAGTTTATGGCACCAAACACGTACGGTACAGCTGCTGAGCTCTCCCACATGCACATGCATGCACACGCACACACACACGCACACACAGATCTGGCTGACATACAACAGGCTCATATTCAAAGGATTTTATTCATATCTGATTTCCATAAGCAAACATTTCCCAATTTCCAAACATTATATGGAAACACACACACACACACACACACACACACACACACACACAGAGAGCTTCATGATATGAAAGCAGAGACTTTAATGAGCAGGCTGCTTTCCTCTACCAATCTCCAATTCCTCACCTCCCTCTTTACTTCTTTTCCTCTAAATCTTTCACCTCCTCCTCCCTCCTCCTCCTCCTCCTCCTCCTCCTGTCTAGCAGCAATTCCGTTTTAATTGCTTTCTGAGTCACCTAATTCCACAGAGGAAAGATGGAGAATGCGAAAGAGAAAGATGGAGGAAGAGACAGAAGAGATGGTATATTTAAACATTTATTAGCTCTCTCTCTCTCTCTCTCTCTCTCTCTCTCTCTCTCTCTCTCTCTCNACACACACACACACACACACACACACACACACACAGGCACTCTTCCTGTCTTCTCTCATTTCACTTTCAGAGATCCAACTTCTCCAAACTTTCTCATTCCAAACTAATCCTCTTGTTCATTTCAGACATGAAGACTCGTCCTTCTCAGACATGAGGACTCGTCCTTCTCAGACATGAAGACTCGTCCTTCTCAGACTCGAGGACTCGGACTCTGTTTAGCTCAGACATGCTCTATGCTGAACTTCACCTCGCAGCAGAAACACATTTTTCTCAGTGTTTTCCATCAAAGAAGCCGTTTGCATTCAGCACAAAAAGAAGAAGAATAACCTGCAGTAATTTCATGAATAATAAAGATGACAAATGTCCCCGTCTTGTTTTCCTCTGCTGTGCGAGTCTTTTTATAGTCGTCCTGTTGTGCAGAAACCTCCGTCACTCCTTCAGAGGAAAAGTGCAGCAGCAGCACGGATCGCTGCGCTGCTGCAGCTAATTAGCCGGTCACACCCTGATGATGTCATCCATCTGTCCTCTGTCTGTCCACTCAGAGCGAAAAACCTCATTACAGCCGGCGACTCGGAAAAGACACGAGGACTGACTGAACCTTCGTGTCGTCGTCAGCGGAGCTTCCAAGTCGCTCTGCAGAAACTCAGAGTTAAAATGAGTTGCTGCATGACGTCTGACGGTGACTCGTCTAAATCCTCTCCTAGTCTCCCTCTGGTTGCCCAAGTGTCCTTCTTGTCTCTCAGTCAATCTCAAACCAGGTCCACTAATACCAATATTCTTTTAAAATGGATATCTTCCTCCAACATTTAAAAAAAAAATGTCCACACAAGCATCGTTTTATAAAATATCTGTCCACACGAGAATGCTCAAATGGCTACAAACGCACGCCGGGCCGGCAGGCGGCAAGAAAGTCTGACCGACGTTTCTGGTGGACGCTGTGGACCCGGTAATACTGGATGTAGCAGCTGCAGATGCTGTTGTCTGCTGGGTAAAGTGCTGCAGCAATGCTAAGCTAACTTGTAAACTTGCGACTGCTATTGCTAACCAAACGTAAAGAAACCGCTACACGGTTGCCGCCATTGTTGTTGTTATTGTTTCTGGGCATGCTCATTGCACAAAGCAACAGTTAGCATGGCGAGTTTAGTTCTGACATCATTGTTTCCCAAACGCTCCATTTTAGACGGAAGGAGGAAAACCGTGGCGGTACGAACAGGAAAACCGTGGCGGTACGAACAGGAAAACCATGGTGGTACGAACAGGATTAGTTTAGATGCTGAATGAAGCCGTTTGATCCTTTCAACTCTCCTTGACTCTGGAGTCTTTTCTTTCTCGTTCTGCCTTTGAAGTCAAAATCAAGGTCCTACTCCAACATGAGCGGCGAGATGGAATTGATTTAATGCTGATGAAAGGCGGACCTTGAGTGTGTCTGAAGGTGTGCGTGTGTCTGTGTTTACTCATTTTAAGTAGAAGGGGCAGAAGATAACACACAAACACACACACACACACACACACACACACACACACATTATTGTGAGGACTTGTCTCCCATCGGGGAACACCCAAAGAAGGTGAACCATTTATTTCAAGGTTAAAGGAACATACCAGTGATTTTTTTTTTGCAGATTTGAGATCCTTATTTTGAGACATGTACTGGAGCGGTACGTTTTAGAGTTGTTTATCCGACCTTCCTGACTGCCGTTCTCTTCAGTTCATTTTGGTACTCTATTAAAATGAATTTATAGAGACGTAAAAAGTGTTTGAGATCAGTAATCTTTTTTTCCCCCCCTTTTTCTCTGTTTTTCTTCGTGGTGCGTTCATGAACACATTCAGTCCTCATGACTAATTATAACATAATTATTTAAAATATATTATTGCTGCTGTGGCATCTTCTTATTTTATTATGAAGGATATCATGTCAATTTTATTTATAAAACAAAAAAGCTGCAGAATTTCCTCCGTCTGAGCAGAAACTCTGCAGGTATTTTGCTGAAGGTTGTTTAAATTTTGCACTGATTAATTCTGGTTTAAAAATTTATTAATAATTTTACATTTCCTATCGTAATTTTTAGTGAACAACAAATAAACTTGAGTTTAGCTTTAAACTTTATGCTCCAGAGGCAACAGAGTTGACCTAAATATTTCTGCTGCATCAGGCCAATGCTGCGTGTGTGTGTCTACACATGTAAAATTAACAGCACACACACACATGCAGCTGTTTTCAGACACGCATCATCTTTGACTGTCCATAAATGAAGTGTTTTCTGTGATGTAGCACATTAACATGTTAACACATTGAACACGTTTAACACGTTTAAGGAGTTATGGGGCAGAAATAAAACATTTTCTAACACATTAAATAAAAATAAAAACCTGAACAAAAATGATGTATGACTTTTATTTTTAAAAAGTTTTCAACACTTGGTTTTTAGTTTTGCTCCTTTTACTGTTTCATCGCATCAATTCAAGGATAACTAAAGTTAATATCAGATCAATAATGTTCTTTTTAGAAAGTTTTTTATTTGTTCTTGATTTTAGAAAATTCCTAAGTGCAGAAATTGCCATTTGAAAATCTGTACAAATATTCTATGAAAATTCTTCTGCAGTTTTACGTTTGATTTGTTTTTTGATGCGACTCGATCAATGCTGGTAGAAACGTTCAGATTTTAACAAAAATTAATCGTCTTTCTGGTAAAATGTTTAACAGTGCAGCTTTTTGGTGGCAAATTTAAAAAAAAAACTAATTCAGTGAAGTATAAACGAGCAGAAAATTAATCAAGGAAATGTTAAGGCTGGGAAAATGGATTTGTTATCCTGTTACCTGACGTAATCAGGTTGAAAATGTGGATTACAGAACCAGAAGCTGTGAACTTCTACATGTCAAATCATGCTAACTGCGTGTTCTGTTTGTTTCCACAGAGCCGTGATCTCATCCTTTATTCTCTCCTGACCCGACATGATCGCTAATGCTGCGTTCACAGACCTGCTAATGCTGCGTTCACAGACCTCAGAAGTCAAATTTTTCCCACTTGGAACCTCCAACTTCCAACCTCAAACCGTTTCAGCCAAATATAATCAAATAAGCATGAACACCAATAAAAACTGTAAAATTAATTAAACTTTGTAATAAATGTTAACTAAGTAAAGTTAGACTACAGGACTGTCTGGTTGTGTTGTTGTACTATGATATTAATCACAGTGGGTATTAAACTTTGTGCAGAGAAGTAATATTATGAAATTATTTACACTTATGTATTAATGGCAAACAGTTATTATAGTATAGATAGTTACCATGGTGATATATTCTGACCTTTTTCTTTCAATTTCACGCAAGAAAAAAATACTTTATTCGCCTTTTAGCTGATCATTTCCATTCACAAAGCTCGCTTCTACGGTGCCGCCATGTTGATGACATCATACTCGATAAGTCAGTAGATCATTTTGTCCGGGTTTCCCAGTCGGAGCTCCAACTTCAAGTGCCGTTCCAACACATTTTTACAAATAAGAACCAGAAATATCTGAGTTCTGAGGTCTGTGAACGCAGCATAACTATCACCTGCTAATGCACGTTCAGAACAAGCCACGCCTAAGCTCTGCCCCCATGCTGTGATTGGGCAGTGATTTCTTTTTCATTCTGGCACTGATAACGCAGCTGCTTCAGAAAAAGAAATGAGCGGACTTTGCGTTTAGTATTGGTATGTTTATGCTGCCCCCTGCTGGACAACATGAAATGAAAAACCCCTGATCTTTTCTTTTCACCATTCCGTGATTTGATTTTAATGTGGCATGAAAAATTCATGTCACAATGGAAAACAATTAATTCAATCATTCAACAAAAAATAAACTGTTTTCACTACACCATGTTTTTCACTTAATGACATATTTAATATGTGTGTGTGGAAATGAAATACAAATGAAAACATGTTATATTTCACAGATGTGTATTATATTTCACTTTATTTTTTTATTTTAATTGTGTCCCTTATATCTTCCATAAAATACAGTTCTATGTTTTGAATAATGGTTATTAGTTTTTATTGGGCTTAAACATGCAAAATCACCGGTATGCTCCTTTAAGGACAGCAGCACTTCCTCCTTCGTGATGTTTTCCAGCAGCTGTGGCAACTTTCCTCTCTGTGTTTGAGTTTGTTTGCGTCTTTGTAAAGCCGTTGATGCCATCAGGAAACGTGAAGAGGAAGCCTGAAAAGGATGAAGACGCGTTGGGAGTAAATCTGTTTTCCCTTTGAACAGGCGGAGTGTGATAACAGTTGTGCCATGGCGTACAGCGGCGGGGATTAGCCAATGAATGCAAAGCTCCCCGCATATCTCGTCCCCAATCCACCGCACAGGTGACTCGTCCAAAGACTCAGAGTCCACGCCGCCTCATCCTCTTCCTCCCGTTCTGCTTCTCATTCTGTTTACCAGCCAGAGAAGAACAGGAAGCAGCCAGAAAATGCGAAGCATTTACCTTTTGTGCTGTTGTCACAGCGACAGAAAAACGCTAGACAAAGATATTTAAATACCAAAACTGATGCTGCTATGGCACCTTTCTCCATAAAACCAACCGGATCAAATGCCTGATACCTTCTTTTGGTGCTTCTGTCCTCCAACCCTCACATTAGCAACCATTAGCTCAGGTAACACAAACGCCAAAAACCACCTGATCAAAGGTGTGGTCAGCAGGTGTGGTGAAGTATTAGCATGTAAACGGTGAACATGTGAATTTAATAAGATGCTACGCTCCGTATTTCATGTCAGCACCTGAGAGGCTCTGCTGGCGCTGAGCAGCGGCGTTCCTTTGGGTTAGCATGCCAACGCTACGTTACCGATTTTGATTTCATAAAGCATTTTCAGTGAAACTGCATAGGGAATTATTATTATTATTATTATTATTATTATTATTATTATTATTACTATTATTATTAATTTCTCCACCAGCAGAAATANATTATTATTATTATTATTATTATTATTATTATTACTATTATTATTAATTTCTCCACCAGCAGAAATAAAATCCCAAACAGAACTCAAGGTGTTCATGTGAAGGTGAAACGGCATGAATCATGACTCATACCATCACACGTGGACACATGCTAACATTTATATGTTTGTATCGGTATGAATTGTTTTACATTATTTTTAAAAGCTTGATCAGGGACAAAAACTGCAGATCAGCTTAAAAAGCTTGACGTGTCATACATGTCACGTGTACCACGATTGTTTGTGGCAATGTTGAATGTATTGGCCCTGATAAACAATAAATGTAAATTTTAGCAAACATGCTAACAGGAAGTGAGATTATCTGAAGGCAAACGAGTTAGCATATCTTCCACCCAGACTTCCTGTTTGGCTCAGAAATACATCACACAGCGTCTTAGAATTTATTCTCTAGTTAGTGTGATCTCACTCAGCAGCAGTCACGTGTGTGTGTGTGTGTGTGTGTGTGTGTGTGTGTGTGTGTGTGTGCATGCACCCCTTTTGGTTTTTGCATGAATGACCCTGTATTAGACGACATGTGTAGATTTCAATCCGCATGCCGCTTCCCTACTTCCAAAAAGAGTTTAGGGCATAGAGGAGAGAGAGAGAGAGAGAGAGAGAGAGAGAGAGAGATGGATGCACCTCCACCTGACAGGTGACTCCACAACAGATGGTCAAATCCAAATACAGCACCACAGGCACCAGAGAGGGCGCTAGCAGTGTGTGTGTGTGCGTGTGTGTGTGTGTGTGTGTGTGTGTGTGTGTGTGGGCACAGAGTCAGGGATGAGCTCAGAGGTGGAGTGGGGCCAGGAGCACAGTGGCAGACAGCTGGCTGCTGGTTCGAGTCCCAGCGTCCTGCCCCTGCAGCGCCGTGCATATGTCCTCACACACACCAGAGCATGACGGCTTCCTGCCACCAGGGGGCACTAACACATGCACACGCAGACACGCTTACACAGACACACACAAACCCCGTGGCTTTGGAAGCAGCGAGAGTAAAACATAAAACAACACGCTCGCTGCAAACACAACGAGGAATAAAACTTAAAAATCAAACAAATCTAAATGGCTGTTATTAAAATTCTACTGGAGTAAAAATGATTTGCAATAAAATACACTCAAGTATCTGAAGGTAAGTAGTAGTCGTGATAGATAAATAAAATTAAATAAACAGAGGAACATAAAGAGAGAAATAAAATTTAAACTTATTCCAGAAAATTTTCTATTGTAATTTTTTAAAAATTCTCAAAGTATATCTAGATTTGAAAAAAAACTACCTTCCTCCAAAAATACAGTAAATAAATCAATAAATGAATAACAAGAAAATAACTGAGAAATATTCTAAAAAATAATAATAAAATAAAGTCATCTATTCGTAATTACTTTTTTTATGTTTTGGAAAACGTTTGGCGGGTTTATGCAGGCAGTATTTATTGGCTTAAACATAGAAAATCACTGGTATGGTCCTTTAAGACCTACTTCATGAAAGTGTGCTGTACCACCTCACATCTTTGTACATTTGCATGTTTGATAGTGACGCAGATTCAGTGTAAATCTCATTAAAAACACGATTCAGTCAAATGGCGTTTTTCTCCGATTCTGATGTTTGTTTGTTTTATGTCTTAATCTGCATAAATTAAACAGTGAAACACGCTGTTTACACACGTGTCCTCCTTTTAGATTAAAATTACAGAATTTGGCTGCGAGTGAAATAAAGCTTTAAAGCTTCAGATTCGGTGCGACGGCCTCGTTTCTCCTGATAAACAACCAAAGCTGTTGCTGATGCTTTGTTTCAATCTCCAAAGCTCAAACTTACCTCTTATCACGCACACGCACACACATGCACACGCATGCGCACACACGCAGCGAGCGGTCAGCTGCTGGACTTTGAGCTCAGCTGGGGTCGTTTTGTTTCCTCCAGTCGCTTTGACAGCCGCCAACATCAAAACCGCCTCTCCAGCTTCGCCGGGCGCCAAATCCCACTTTCAACAGACTCCATTAAACAACAAACGCCGAGGCGATGTGCAGGAAACCAGACGACGTGTCGCACAAACGTATCCGATGACCGCTGCAGTCAACACAACAACAAAAAAAAAAAACACAATGGCCGACATTTGCTGCATCAGCGGGACAAACAGCGACTTGGTTTTAATGTGGACTTCCTGTCTCCTCCTAACGAGCCGCTCTGCCGTCGCATCCATCGCCATCTGTGCACGTAGACGAGTCTCACGCCGCCGACAGCAGGCGAATTAAAAAAAAAAGGAGTTTGAGTTTTCCATAAATGGGTTCAAAGCAGAACGCTTCATCTGTTTTTCCCTCTGCGGAAGTTTTAATTCTTGCTACATCTGCGTCCTGCTTCCTCGGTGTGTGTGTGTGTGTGTGTGTGTGTGTGTGTGTGTTTTAATTTATGTATGTAGTTCATTATTCTTCCTATGATCAGATATGGAGATATGAAGCTCAGAAACAGGGAATAAACAGCATCACATATGCAGAGTTACTGTTAATCCACACATGTGGAACACGGAAAATCCCGAGCTTCAACACGGAACGTCATTCACCTCGGAATTCCCAGTCCCAAACCCAGGAAAAATCCATCTCGCCTGATTTATCTGACATAAACGAGTATGACATCTCAGCAACATGGCAATGCACAGGGTGAACATTAGCATATTTTACACTAGCACGGTGAACACTAGCACATTTCATGCTAGCATGCTTCAGACTAACAAGGTGAACACTAGCCCTTTTCATGCTAGGAAGGTGAACACTAGCACATTTCACGCAAGCAAGGTGAACACTAGCACATTTCATGCTAGCAAGGTGAACATTAGCATGTTTTACTAGCAAGGTGAACACTTTCACATTTTACCAGCAAGGTGAACACTAGCACATTTTACTGCAAGGTGAAAACTAGCACATTTCATGCTAGCAAGGTGAACACTAGCACATTTTACCAGCAAGGTGAACATTAGCACATTTTACTGCAAGGTGAAAACTAGCACATTTCATGCTAGCAAAGTGAACACTAGCACATTTTACTAGCAAGGTGAACACTAGCATGTTTCATGCTAGCAAGGTGAACAAGCAAGTTTCATGCTAGCACGGTGAACACTAGTATGTTTCATGCTAGCAAGTTAAACATTAGCATATTTTGCGCTAGCACATTTCATATTAGCACAGTGAACACTAGCACATTTCACACTAGCCTGGTGAACACCAGCTTGTTTCATGCTAGCATGGTGAATTTTAGCATGTTTCCCTTTGCATCATTTTGTCGTTGATAAAACTTCAAAACAAAGTTTTTGAACTTTTTGCAAAACAAAAATGAATCCAAACACGGATTACAGACAGGAAGTTGTGTGGACAGCACAGCGATCTCACAGCCGTGAAAAGTCGTTTGGTATGTATGCAGCCTAAGTGGTTGTTTATCCGTGGTTGGAGTGAACCCGTCACCATGGTTACGCTGTGAAGTGGCTTCCCAGGAAGTGAAGTTGAGGCAGTTAAGAATCGGCGGGACGCGTGACGAGGAAAATAAACCGTAAATGACAGAAAGAATGCCGCTCGCCGCAGGAATCTGNGGACGCGTGACGAGGAAAATAAACCGTAAATGACAGAAAGAATGCCGCTCGCCGCAGGAATCTGTTCCCGCCCTTTTTGTTTGACCAAACAACCGCAGAGAAGAGGCGGATCTCTCCTGCTGAACGACGACGACTTCTCCAGATGTACGAGATCGAAGTTCAGAGAGAGAGAGAGAGAGAGAGAGAGAGAGAAAGAGAGAGAGAGAGGGGGGGGGATGAAAGGAGGCAGAAGGAAAGAAAGACTGTTGGACCAATTTGTCTTTATTTCCCTGCAGTGTCACCAAAATAGAGCATCGTCTCACCGTCATTATCCTCCTGAAAGCCGCCGTAACGGTCCGCTCAGTATACACACACACACACACACACACACACACACACACACACACGGCGCCTTTACGGCCGTTTGGCGTCTGAGGCGTGAGACGGTCTGACACCATTTATCTGAACAACCAGAACGAGAATTAGAAAACATAAAACTTAAATAAAGCAACATAGCAAATATAGTTGAAAAATATAAAACACAAATAACCTGCTCAGGCTCTCCGTGGAACCTCTGGGCATAATTAGCCGATTACTAAAGTTAATTTGGAAAATCAGGTAACTCCATTTTATAAACTTATACAAAAAAAAAAAAAAAAGTTTTTTTTCTGCATTCCATTAAAGGACCATACCGTCCATTTTGCATGTTTGAGCCTAATATTTTCAGTTTTCATACATGTAACGTTACTGACAATTATTTCTCAAAGCATACTACTGGAACGGTGAATTAAAAATGTTTTTCCTACCTTCCAGACCTCCATTGGTTTCAGTTCATTCTGCTATTAAAATCAACTTGTTGATACTGTAAACGTTCTTGGGATAGGTAATCCATCATCACCAACAAGACGTGTATTCAGGTTTTTTTAGAAGTTATGTAATTTTAGTGTTTAAGCTCAATAAAAAGCGTGGAGTGAATGTATGCCTCCACCGGGGAATATAGTCCCAAAAGAAGACCTGCGTTTATGGAAAAATTTAAAGGACCGTGACTTCATAAGGCTGTGTAACTATTAGCAGGAGAAACATGGATTTTTAAGGTGGGTGTATCACTTGAATATTTGATTTTGAAAGATTAAGAGATTTAGCAAAATATCAGGAAAGCTGAAATACGGTTTTATCCTTTGGGAAATGATTGTCAGTAACGTAACATGTATGAAAACTGAATATATTAGGCTCAAACATGCTAAATGGGTGGTATGGTCCTTTAATATCAATATGTGTTTCTTTACAAAATGATCTTTTCAGTCAGTATTGTTAGAAAAATGGAAATAAATGAGCATTATATGCAGCCATGTATGATCCAACTAAACGCTGAGATGTATGACTAATACAGACACAAAGAGCACGTCTGATTAATACGTATGTAAATATTCACACAGAGAGATTCTATTGAAGCGCTTTGGTTTTATGGCTCAAACACAGCGCTGGAATAGAAACGCTGGCTGAAATATCTTTACGTTTTTACACCGTGATGAGTTCTGCATTATGCACGAGGGATTTCGTCATGCGTGACATCCATAGAACGCGTCATGATGTGATGTGACACGTGGAGCGCTGATGTAACGTCTCCGTTCAAAGCCAAGTCAGAGAGCAAAGCGAGATGATTCAGAGAGATGAAAAGGACGTTTTATTTTGTAAGCATGTCACTGTCACAGAAACGTAAATAAATCTTATATGTTTACGTGTTATTGATTTCCTGCGGTTTAATGCTCCACATCACGTCTGCTGCTCTACAAACTCAAACACAGAAGCTGCTGTGAGGTGTTCACACTCATTTCCTGCCACGGAAATCTGAGTTCTGATTTCACAGCATGAAGAACAGCACCTGGTGCATCGATCTGTTTAAACTTAAAGGAGCATACCGGTGATTTTCCATGTTTCAGCCAAATAAATAAAACCCACATGTTATATTACTGACAACTCTTTCCCACAACATGCTACTGGAGCAGTACATTTTTAGAAGTGTTTTTCCTACTAAGACTGCCATTGATTTCAGGTCATTCCAGGACGCTACGAAAAATAAAAAATCAACTTGGAGAGAATTGAAACGTACTTGAGAGCAAAAATATGATGTCTATTAAATTTTTTGTTAAAGTTTCTGTATTTAACTGGTCCAACAGGTGCTGCAGGGAAGAAAATGTAGAACATGTATGTCTCCACCAGGAAATATAGTCCCAGGAGAAGCCTTTTACTGTGAAATTAAAAATGACCGTGTCTTCTACATTTAGCCATACGTGTTAGTAGGTGAAATACTTTTTACCTAAACATTAGATTTTGAGAGATTGTTGGATTTGGCAAAATAATGGGGAAATTTAAAAAATTATGTTTTATGTTTTGGATAATGTTTGGCAGTAAACATAACATATATGCAGGTAGTATTTGTTGGGCTTAACAGCCAAAGTCCAGTACCTGGTCCTGTGGCCCCCTTTATGTCCATAGTCAGACCAGATCAGGCCGCTGCATCCAGGTGTGTGAATCCATGTGTGTGTGTGTGTGTGTGTGTGTGTGTTTCTTAGGGAGGAATGCTGTCACCTTCCGGAGCCCATGTGTCCGGGGTCACATGAGCGCCGTATGGAGGCGAGCGAGAGTAGAGTGTCCATCTGGTCCCGTTATACACAGCATGAGTGAGTGTGTGTGTGTGTGTGTGTGTGTGTGTGTGTGTGNTTTTTTTTTTTTTTTTTTTTTTAAATCATAGCATCTAAATAAAGGATGTTCCTGGTTTTGACTGTTAATTAAAGAGAAATGCTGTCAGGCTAACAAGCCTCAACTTTCTTCTCTTCCATCTGTTTTCATAAATTTAACTATACGACTTCATTAAAAAAGCTGAGAGACGTTGTTGAGAAATTAGAGGATGTAAAAATTTAAGATGAGGATAAAGGCAGGAGGAAACGCTTCAAAATACTCATTAAATAACTCATTAATGTCGCCACATGAACGCTTAATAAAAAAAATTAAAGATTATTTGTATTAGAAACAACAGAAAATGTGAGTATTAAAGGACCATTCTGGTGATTTAGCATGCTTCAGCCCAAGAAATACTACTCATATACATGTGATGTTACTGAATAAACATATTTAAATATACTTATGTATATTTAAATATTATTTATATATATTTAAATATAAGTGTATATATAATAAACTGATATTACTTTAATAAATGTATTTATATATTTAATACATATTTATTTATAATTAAATATAATTTATAAAAATTATATATATATAGATATAATTATATATAATATATATATAATAATATATTATACTAATATATTGTATATAATTTTATATTATAATTTTATATATTATAATTTTATATACAATATATAAGTAATTATTAATATATTTATTTAAATATATATATTTGAGCAAATATATATTTATTATTTGTAAATATTTGAATTATTTTTCCCTACCTTCCAGACTGCCATTGGTTTAATATTAATATCAATTTATAGAGACCTGAAACACATTTGAGATGAATAATCTGTCACAGCGAACAATATATCTGCTAAGGTTTTTTTTTTTTTAGACAGAGTAACTTAATTTAGATCCAACAACAGAGTTACATGACAGAAAATGTATTTATCCGCCAGGAAATATAGTCCCAGGAGAAAATGGATTTTACTAAAAAATTAAAAATGACCGTTCCTTCTACAATCGCACAAAAGTACAAACGGGCAAAACACTGAATTTTTAAAATGGGTGCATCATCTGAACATTTGATTTTGAAAGATGAGCAGATTTGGCAAAATAACAGGAAAATAAAATATGGTTTCATGTTAAGTTAACATGTATGCTGGTCATATTTACTGGGCTTAAACATGCAAAATCACCAGTATGGTCCTTTAAGACGATCAGTGATAAGCGTGTATTCCTGGAAAACTCAAAAGCTCTGACAAGTTTTTGTGTGTGTGTATGTGTGTGTGTGTGTGTGTACAGTGTGTATATTTGTGTGTTGTGTCCCCTCATATGACAATACAGTATTTCGACATCGTTCTGCTCTCATCCGTTTATAACCGCATCTACGTTGCCCCGAGCAACGTCCCTCTCTCTCTCTCTCTCTCTCTCTCCTAATTTTTCTGCCATANTCTACGTTGCCCCGAGCAACGTCCCTCTCTCTCTCTCTCTCTCTCTCTCCTAATTTTTCTGCCATACCTGTAATTGCTCATCTCTTCACCTGTGGGTTTTGGAGTTTTGCTAAATATAACCTGGCTGTTCTGCCATAAACTGCAGGAAATCATATCCAGGCCCACACGTTCGCCAGAGACAGCAGCTTCCAGCCAGGAAAAATACTCCATTATCAGGAAAAGTTCTGCATTTAAAACTTTATTCAACCAAACAAGTCGGACTTATCATACTATCGTAATTTGGCTTTTTTTTTTTTTTTTTTTTTACTGCTGCACTGTAAAAAGTTTGACTTGACAAAATGCGTTGTTTTGTTTTGTGAAAATCTGAACGTTTCTGTCAAACCTCTATTTTTCTGCTTTAAAATAATTCTAGAGATTCTAGAAAAACATCCGTCAAGTAAAAATTCTAGTGAAAATTATCAAAAATCATAAAAATAAAAATGTAGAAAAAGTGACTCTTGATTTTCAGCTTGATTCCAGAAATATCTACAAAATAAATGTCTCAAAAAAATTACACAAAAGAATTTGTGGAAAAATTCTTAACAGAATACTTTTTAGGGAAAAAACATTTTGATTCTGCAAAGTAATATAATTTTTTTTTTTTAGATTTTTCTTTTTTTTGGTAGTTTTTTTTCCATTATTTCTTTTTAGCCTTTCTTTTATTTGTTGTTTCTAAAAGACTCAAACCAAATCGTGTCAAATGGTAATAAATTTTATAATCACAATTTAGTAATGCCTTGAATGTTTCCTAAAGTTTTGGAATTTGAGTTTTTGACAATTACAATTTCTAGATGTCTAAAACTTGTCATCATATATTGTAAAGTTTTTTTTTAAATGTTTTATTATTACAGAAGTATTTAGTTTCTAAATTACAAACGTGACTTTAGACTCCAGAGTTTAAATTTCATTGATCGACTAATTGATGTTATACAAAAACACTTCAAACCACTTTGTTACATCATCATCATCATCATCATCATCATCATCATCAACGTGCTAAAAAAAAAGTAGTGATGAAGTCATTTTGAGATCGTCTGATGTCACTTCCCGTTTCCTGTATACGAGCCAATCATCTTTAACCCATTTAATCATGTGCAAGTTCCTGGAAAGATTCTTAGAAAACTGCATGTAATCACCTCCGGCCGTGTCGGCGGCGTCTCAGCCACTTGAAGTGCAGGTGTACACAGCGNGGGGGGGGGGGGAAGAAGACAGCTGGACCCGTTTCACTCATTAGACTCTGTTCTGTCCTGTAAAGCATTGATTTGTTTGCTTTGTGAGCGTTGGGGTGGAGTCGGTGTGGCATTAGTGGGACAGATGGAGGGAGTGTGAGTGGGTGGGTAGTGGGTGGGGGGCTCTAGGACAGAACAAGCTCCAGCGTCATTAGCATTTGGCTGACAGGGACAGAAAGGAGTCGAGGTGGAACCTGCTGCCCAGAAGTGCTGATGAGGTGAAAGCAGCCGGCGGCTTCCTGATGAATTCATAACGAGAAGCTCCAGCACCAAAACAAACTCACAAACACACACGCTGCAGTGTGAGCCCATCATGTGACCATTTTACACCAATAACCACACACAGTCACAATTTCTTGCAACAGCGGCTTGCATTAATTGCCGGAACAGGAAGTCGCATGTCATACGTTCATATTGCTGCAAAAAAGTCAGAGAGGACGTCAAGGTTGATGGATGATATATGAGTCAATTTCTACGTATCACATGACGGCTGACATGCATCCCGTGTTTGAAGCGTTGTCTTTACACGCCATCATAAACCAACGCTGCGCTTTTGCAAGATGCAAAACCTGCAAAAATTGCAAGGGCAGCGGCGTCAGATATGTCAAATGACGACAGCAGAGATGTGACGGCGAGAACAGAAACACATCTGAAAGTTCCAATAAGAAGCTGATTGATCAGATAAATTAATCATTCAATAAATGATCTGCAAATGCAGATCTGCTCCATTAACGCTGTATTTCTTTACACGAATGAAATACTTTCTAAGAATTTCCTGAACCAAGAATGATATTTCTGTCCCCATGCTGCTCCTCGATGCTTGAGTCAAAACTCTCCGTTTAAATAAACTGGCCGATCAACTGAGTGTTCTTATTGATCAAATATATTGATCACTAACAGGCGTGAGCAAATACCGTCTAAAATGTGGCCCAGATTTCATACGGATGAAATTTACCACCAGACTGAAACACGTCTTTGTTTTAATGTGACGGTGTGTTTATGAATCACTTCCTGACATGTAAATAAGGAAATATCACAGTAATGCCTCTTTAAAGGAAAATGCTAAAAGCTAACCGCTAACGGACCTTTATGAACGAGGGAAGGCGTGGCTGCGTGACGCTTTTTGCTCTTATCGACACGTTTAAATGTGTTTATTCATCCATCCATCCATCCTGGGATAACTTTCCCCTAAATACGAGTGTTAAAGCACTTTTTTCGTCCAGGTGAACACATGCACCTCACACACACACCAATTATAACTCAGACTTTAGTCGTGAACAGAACGAGTCATCGTGTCAGCCTGAGATTTAAACACGTCAACCAGCCAGGTGTCTGTTTCTACCTTCTAGCTATGTGGGGGAAGACAAGTTCTCTCTCTCTCTTGCTCTCTCTTTCTCATTACACTCGTTCTCTGCAGGTGCTCTCTTTCAGATGGCCAATTACTGCAGCTCCTCTGCTGGCACCATCGTCTCCACCTGCTCATGTTCAGTCACAGAGGCCCTGCGGCCGTACTGCTGGTAACTACACCAAGGGACACATGCACACACACGCACACATGCACACATACATGCACATGCACGCAAGCATGCCACACACACACACACACACACACACACGCATGCACATACATGCACGCATGCATGCACAGATATGCACACATACATGCACATGTACACATGCACACACACACACACACACAAACACACAGGTATGCACACATACATGCACATGTACACATGCACGCACACACTGACAGCTTGTCTAATTGCATCTCAAGAACTGGGAAACTTCTGGTAGCATCAATCATGTGTGTGTGTGTGTGTATGTGTGTGTGTGTGCGTGCATGTATGCCAGCATGTCTGAATGTGAACACGTGCACGCCTCCAGCATTACAGAATCATGCTTCATGGGTAGAAATGTCACATTCTGCGAGATGCAGATTCTTTATTATTAATATTGTAGATTTATAAAACTTTTAAAAACTGAAGCAGCATCGCTTACGCAGCTAAATTTAATATTTTAATGATTAAAAATGTTTACAAATGTTCTATCTGCTTCTGGAAGTTGATTTACACCAAAATAGGTTTTTTTCATTCTAGTAAATGCAGCGACCATGAGAGGAGATTAGGAGTGCCTGATCTGACAACATTAAAGGACCATACCGGTGGTTTTTGCATGCTTGAGCCTAATATATTTTATCTGCATATCTGTGCATGTCACTGTTTGACACCAATTTTAAATGTTTCTCATTAATCTTTCGTCTTAATCAGGCACCGCTCGCCTGATTTTCACTGTTAGCCTGATTTCCACTGCTAGCTTGATTTCCACTGCTAGCTTGATTTCCAGCGCTAGCCTGAGTTCCACCATTAGCCTAATTTCCACCATTAGCCTGATTTTACGTTCAATTTTTTTTTTGAGTAACAATTACAAAATAATTATGTTTGACAGAAATGAGAATTTTAAGAAATTATAGAAAAAAATCTACAAATAATTACAGATTTTAGAAAGTTGCTGTTTTTCTGTTTACTGTAGAAATGTGTAGAAAATAACAGACATCCTTAAACGATCACAGAATCCTCAAACAGCTCTGCTCATGCTAAACTCAGTGGTCCAGTGTATTTTCTCCGTCATAAATCTTTCCCGCTAACCTTTCCCCAAAATTCCCCTGAGCCCAGAAAACTTTAAAACTCTCTGTCAGTCAATAAAAAGCTTCTCCGCTACTTTTCTGACTTTTTCCAAACCGGGCTCGCCGTCACATCTGGCCTTCAAATAGATTCCATAAAGTTTCGGCGCGTGGCATTTAGCTGCAACTCTTCCAACACCTGTTTGTGAAAGGTCACGTCTCCGAAAGCTTTCAGGAAACTTCCCTCCTTCTCCGCTCAAAATAATCTCCTCTGCGCCGGCGTTCCTGACCTCGTCTCCCGCCACTTCTCTGCTTTGATAACAAGCTTTAGCTCCAAAACCCATCAGCCTGATCGCTGTTTTCTTGGAGGATTTTAGGATCTACTTTGCTCTCATGAATTCTGCCGTCGTCTCATTTGGAAGTTTTTTGTTGTATGTCTGAATATGTAACCGTAGCAGAACACACACACACACACACTTATATGCATCTATATTTGGCTCAAATGGATGTTTTTTTGAGTTTTTTTTTATGTCAACACGATCGATATTTAAAGTTAAACCAGTTCAACTCCTTGTGCTTTTCCACCAAAGTTCTGGTTCTTGAACCGGTTCCATTCGGTATCCGTGGAACCAACGTGTCATCGAACGAACGAGCCCACGTTTCCGCCAACCTGTAGCTGAACCGCTGCATCACCGGCAGACGTGACAACAGGTGTTGTTTGTTTTTTAAGTAACAGGAAGTAGCTCAGTTGAAAACAAGCAAGATGGCGGATGTTTACCTTTGATCATATTATTAAAAAGAATTTACTTCAATCCAGCTACATGAGCAACCACATACATGCGCGCACACAAACACAATTTCTTTCTTTTTCACTTTCACTGAGGTAGAATAAGCCACGCCCACTTATGATGTCATCACAGTTCCCACTGAAGTTCCTGCTGTTTTCCGGTTCAGAACGAGAACCAACTTTTTGGTTCTGAACATATTTATTTTTGGTTAAAATGCTTGAAATGAGGTTTGTTCTGCGTTGGTGGAAATGTCCTCTTACAAAAGTCTTCTGATTGTTTGTTTTTTGCTGATTTAAATGCAGGTCCTGTGCAGCATTATGCAATCTAAACTAACCAAACGCATTCTGTCTGCAGCTAAAAATTTCCTACATGATTAACATAATAATACTGTCTTCTGTAACTTATGAAATATAATAACAGCTTGAATCCAGCGAATGAGAATTCCTTCATCCCATTTCAATGTAATTAGACGTCATTAATCATTCAGTTTGTCATGTTTCTGTAAAAGCCTTTTTAAATTCCATTTTCCTCTCCGTGTTTTTGACCGTGGCTCCATCCTAAACCTTCTCTCTCCAAGCCGTCTGATTTGATTAATGCACGCTTCCTCGTTATATATTCGTAACTATTTCTTGGAGACTATCAGAAAGACGGTTTATTCAGAGCAGCTTTTAACTGAAGCTAACGCCGTCTTCCTCCGTCCCCGCTTCTGCCTCTCCGCAGAGTTTAACCACAAAAACTCACAGGAAGCACTTTTAAACCTCACCCTCCATGTTTCCTCCTGAGCTCGCCTGGTTTAAACGAAGCTGTAATCCACAGGTGAAGCCGCGAAAACACAAGCATAATTAAAGGACTCAACCAAAAATAGTCCAGTTTTAAAATGTTTTCCCTGAGTTTCATGCGACTGAATTTTCTGGAACCAAGTAGAAAGTCAAGAATGTTCAAGAATCATTTTTACAAATGCGAGAAATTTTCTAGCATTTTAAAAGGATTTTGCCGTTTTCGAGGTTTTATTTGTGGTTTACAGAACATGTGTACAGGTGTACTGGTAAATTCACACTGCATGTTGATGTCATCATGTTACAGAAGTAAATGTCCAATCAAACAAAGCTTTCAGGGCTGATGGGTTTGTCTGAAACATGTCTTTGTTTTTGCATAACACGCATGTCAGTGCCGACCGTCTGCATGTCCATTCATGGTTCTCGTGCGTTCATGAAAACTGCCATGACAAACATATTTCCTCCACAACGATATTAAAGAAGATGTGAACAGCATAACATGAACAGCATTGTGTTGGTGAATTGGTGATCGTAGAAGTCAATAATAGTGAAAATGATGTCATACGTCAGAAAAACAAGTCAGCGCTAACAAAAAGTCACCGCTAATTCGATAATTTCACTCCACTGTTAGCTTGTTCTGTCACAGGAAGTACAGCTAGCTAACACTCCAGCTGTGCTTGACTGAGTCAGCATCACTTCCTGTTTGTTTTGCGTCTCAAATCATCTGATTGGCTCTCCTCCTCATGTGACTTTCTTGGTATTCACCAGGTGTTTCTGCTTCAGGTGGAGAAACTAATTTGTTGTGTTTCCACCTTTAGCTGTTAGCCTGTTAGCTTGTAGCTGAAGCATTTCAAACAGAGGAAGCTAATCTGCTACTTTTGGGCATGTTGACTTTGTTCTTCTTGTTGCACATGATGTGAAAATTCATCAACACGTCATTAAGAATACTGTCATGTAAAATATCTTTATTATATAAAAAATACGTACAATTTTGTCCAAACCTGGATACATGTTCTCTCCAGAAGAGAGAAGTTTACGCTGTAGTTCAAACTGAAGAAAACTTTCAGATAAACGGTAAAATTTCTCCACAGCAAACTTCTGCTGGTGGTTTGACTTTACCTGACGGACACGTGAGCACACGCATGACCGAGATGAACCTTCACAGACATTCTAAGCTGCCATTTGTTCTCTGCTATCTCTTAGGCCATCCCTTCCTCTCACCACCACGCATCCTCACCGCTAATATCCTCCTTTTGTTTGGTGGATTTGAAAACATGAAGACGATATCTCGCTCAGAACGGTGCCGTTATTCAGCCAGACATTCTTTCAGTAAGATGTCTGAGCTGGAGGAGTCTGATGAAAAGCGGCGCTCTGACGGTGGGATGAGTCGCGCTTCAGGCCATGAAAGGATTCATCATTTTCTACCTGACAGGATTCTGATCCTTTGTCTGTTTGGAGGATAAATTGAGCCGTTTTGGTCCTTTAATCTGGTCTTTTTAAGCCTCTCCAGTCTAAAGTCATTTTAAACACATTGTTTGCTGATTTTTGGAGACTTTCTTTAATTTTCAAGAATTCATGACTTTCTTATTTATTTATTTTTTCCTGAATTCATTTAGATGGAAATCTTCGTTCTTGAGTGAATAGTTTTCTTGGAAATTGATTTGAAGCTTCAGAAGTTTCAAGAGAAACACAAACCTGGAACACAGCAGCACAATAAAACGTTGACTAGTCACATTAAAGGACCATACCAGTGGTTTTGCATGCTTGAGCCAAAAAATACAACCTGCATACACATTACGTTACTGCCAGCCATTTTCCAAAATATAAAAGTGTATTTTAGTTTTCTTATGTTGCCAAATCTGCTAATCTTTCAAAATAAAATATTCAGGTGATACATTTACCTTAAAATTAATGTTTCGCCTGCTAAGACTTATAATTATAGAAGGGATGGTCATTTTAATTTCCCTGTAAAAGCCATTTTCTCCTGGAATTATGTTTGCTACACCTGAACGGAATCTCCTCACCTGACGGAATCCCCACACACATCATGTATGTTCACCTTTAGACTTTATTAAACTCCTGTTTTGTTTATGTTGACATAAAGATTGAATGATGACACTGAATGTCCCTGAGAATAAACTGTTCTTCAAATCAATCAAAATAACTAAACAACTGAGCGCACACACACACACACACACACACACACANATCACAAATTGAGATCGCTAAGCGTTTCTCTCCCCGCTGACATTTCCCGGCAGGAAGCTCAGAAAGGTCACGCTCCCACCTGAAGGTGCTTCAGCGTCCGCGGTCACGCCAAGGTTTGGCAGCATCGACGCTCAGCAACCGATGCATTATTAACCGTCATTACAGCGGGTGCCGGAAACACCGGCACGGGAGCCAACAGAAACTAGCGGCTTGTTGTTTGGTACGAGACTGAATCAACACGGGTTTGATGAGACCCCGTAACCCAAATAAACACGCTAACAGAGCTTAGCATATAGAAAAGCCTGAAAACTACAACATACCTGATTCATTAATATTTTCACTTCACTCACTGATATTCCTCACATCCTGAAAGAGCATTTAGAGTCTCCACAACACAGCTTCAGCTGATTGTTTTACTAAATAAAGAGAATTTAGGAGTTAAAATGAGAGTGTCGTTATTTAAAACTCTGAAGTCTAAAGTCATTAACTATCAATAAACCAGCAACTTTCAGTTAACCAGCATCTGTCAATTAACCAGCAACAGACAACCAGAAAAAAAGACAACTAACCAGAAATAAGACAACTAACTAGAAAAAGACAACTAACCAAAAAAAAGACAATAAACCAGCAACAAACAATAAAGCAGAAACTCACCAGTTTGCTGTTCAGATCCACAAAGTTTCTCTAAATCTCCACCAGAAGATTTAAATCCACAAAAAAAAAAAAAAAAAAANAAAAAAAAAAAAAAAAAACACAAACCACTTCAAATCAAATAAAAAAAAACCTAATCACTTCCTGACAAACTAACGACTGTTAAACTTCTTTTCTACATATTTGACTCTTTATCTGCTGATTTCTGCATGAAAACATGAAAACATGAAGAACCAGAGTCCTGTGTGTTTTCATGCTCACCTGATGACCTACATCAGGTGTTCTCAGCCAATCGGGAGCCAGGAGGCACCTGGTCAGGTGATGCTGATTCAGCCAATGAGGAGGTTTGACTCATGAAGGATTCTGCTGTCATCAAGTCCCGCAGCGTTAAACTGGTTTTATATTTGTCAGGAACCTCTGCTGGAAATGAAACTATAGTTTTTGTAATATTTTGATATTTTTTCATGTCTGAGGAGGAAATTAGGCTTTTAGCTTCCATCCTGCCGTTAAAACCACGCTGAGCCGCCGCCGTCAGCCTCGCTCCACCTTTATCGCTTATTTCTGCTAAATGGGAACGCATTAAAGAACATTAAAGAGCATTAAAGAGCCACACGTTTTCACGTTTTCCACGAGATTCCACACGTTTCCCTGCAGCTTTACCTGCATCTGCTGCACTTCATTTGCACATACAGACTGAAAATAATAATAAAAATTCATCATTCATCAAACATTCATGTTTAACATGTATGCAGAAAGTGTTACATAATGTTTTTCTGTTTTATTATTCCTACAATAAAAAGAACACATTTGGGGAAAAGATGGTAGTCATGGTTACGTGAACAATGTAATGCTGACTTCCTGTGAGTCACGATTTAAGATTCAAGGTTTTTCATACAAGTAAAGATGTTCAAGGTTAACATGAAGAATTAAATGTTCGAGACACGATAGAAACCCAGTGAAGGTCAAATAACGGCTTATTCTCATATTTTAGGTTTTATTCACGACTCCTGGCTCGTATGACATGAAGGGTTTTTTTCAGATCTGCAGATCGTTTGCTCTGGTCTGAATCAGGGACGAAATGTTCCAACGCGGCATTTCCTGCCTGGTTTGGTTCAATTTCACACAGGAAAACATCCAATCAAAAGTATCCAAATGTTTCTCTCTGCTGATTGGTCAGACAGAAACTCCAAACAGGAAGTAGTTTCTATCAAAGTAAATCAGAGTAACAAAGATGAATGTGGATCCTTTCCTGTCATAGCATCATTTGATCCATGAAGAAGAAAACTATGACAGCAGAAGCTGAATCATGTGTGGAAAACCACATGCTGCTTCACGTGATGTGAAGAAGACGTGCTGCCTTCACACGCTGAACAGGAGAACGGACATACAAGCACACGCTAACCTGAACACATGTTCATCGGAACACGTGTTAGCTAACATTAATGTGTTTCATCCACTTGATTTAACGTGAACCCCACACACACACCTACATCTCTGCTGCTAATCAATCAATACATGGATAGATTGATGTGTGGTGAGTTGATTGGAACACAGTGGACATGGTGGACACAGTGGACATGGTGGACACAGTGGACACGGTGTCTCTGAGGTGGTTTTGTTGCGTTTAGCTGCACACGTGAACCTCGTGTGAAACCAGAACACGCAGAAAGACGTGTAGAAAACCTGCAGCAAGGTCAGACTCTCACCTTTAAACATTAGAAAAAATGCTGTTACACGTTAATTACTGAAGAAAAATCAGGCGTGTGCATCAAATCTAAGGCACATTTAAAAATTAGAACAAATTATTAAAAAATATTAATACGTATAAAACAGAATAAATGTTTTAATGCTGATTATAATTTCAGATACCTTCAAATTCTGCTCATTTACAGGCACATATTTATGCTGTGTGTGTGTGTGTGTGTGTGTGTGTGTGTGTGTCTGTGTGTGTGTGTNTGTGTGTGTGTGTGTGTGTGTGTGTGTGTGTGTGTGTGTGTGTGTCTGTGTGTGTGTGTTCAGAGAAAAACAAAGAATCAGGATGGAGATTTTTGGCTAAAAATCAAAGCAGCCTCCATCTTTTCACATGCAGCTCCATCAGCTTTGAGGACAGATGATGGAGAGAGAGAGAGAGAGAGAGAGAGAGAGAGAGGGAGAGAGAGAGAGAGAGAATGAGTGAGAGAATGAGTGAGAACGAGTGAGAGAAAGAGAATGAGAGAGAGAGAGAGAACGGTGAGAGAGAGAGAAAGAGAGAACGAGTGAGAGAGAAAGAGAGAGAGAACGAGTGAGAGAGAGAGAGAACAAGTGAGAGAGAGAGAGAGGCTGGTGTTCCTCACAGGAAGCTGGATGTCGCTATAAAAACCTTTTAGTTTAAAAACTTTTGTTTAGAAAGTTCTACATTTTATATAAAATCATCATTAGTTGTTTTTATTATTTTAATAAAGAAATACTTATTTGAATTATGTTTTTGTTTTTTTTTATAGTTAGTTTAAGAAGTTTGGAGATAATCCTACAGGAAGTCTGTCTAACAGAAACTGGAACTCTGTTTCTGATTGGACGGATTTACTAAAGCTGAAATGATACGCAGACGCCGTCGCTTCAGATAACGAGAACGTTTCCTTTCTCTTTAACCATCATTCCTCCCGTTTTTTTCCCCCTCGCATCTTAAGTGGGCGGGGCTAAGATGCAACAGAAAAGAAGCAAATGAGGGAAATGTGGAAACAAATAAGAGCTCAGGAAAACAGCTTCAGTTTTCCTCCATTTCAAAACTTCCTTTTGATGACATCATCATTAGGGGACACCCCAAAAAAACACGATGCAAAAGCAGGAAACACGAAATATGTCTAAGGAGGTACAGTAGGTTTAATTTTACTCAGTATTTTTAGTTAATGCGTCAGTAACAACAATTAGACATCTTTTCTTCACAAAGTCGAG
This sequence comes from Lucifuga dentata, assembly GCA_014773175.1. Lineage (NCBI taxonomy): Eukaryota > Metazoa > Chordata > Actinopteri > Ophidiiformes > Bythitidae > Lucifuga > Lucifuga dentata. The sequence goes on from VXCM01005461.1 coordinate 32,025, forward strand.
TATTTTCAGTTTTTTTTAATTTTTGGATACTTGATTAATTTTACTGATTTTAACTTTGCATTGAGTATTTTTTTTTTTTTCCATTGTGGTATCAGGACTTGTGGTTCCATCTATTCTTCTTGTGTGTATTTAAGTTGGATTTTAATGCTAAAAAAATGACCCAATGCTCATACATGACATAAAGCTGCTGCTATTTTGGCGTGATGTACCGTTAATATCAGCATGACGGCATCCGTTATCTCCGCGTTTCCTCGTCTTAAAGCCTGGATCGTACATTAGACGCTCCTTTATGCATATTGTATGGACTGTAGGAAACTCTATGAAGCTCTCAGAGCGTATGAAGGCCTGAGAGATCGCTGGAGTGTTGCACAGGCCCATTTGCAGCGATTTGATGGTCCATAATGAGCCGTTTTCGCCGTTTTACCGGTTGTTGGAGGAGAGAGAATGCAGCCGGAAGCCCTGCAGGGTCTGTTTACCTCCCAGCTCACTCATTCTGCAGCAACCCGAACAATGCCTTTATGAACGGAAAGCCTTTAATGAGAGGAAGCACGATGAAAGCTGCAGCGCTCGTTAGTGTGTTGTGCGTGTGTGTGTTGTGTGACAGACCCCAGGAGACGACACGCTTTGCAGAATCTGCATTGCAAATAGGCCACATATCTCACGTAGTTTGTTCCTGATATGAAGTTTAATTCCTCACCGTGCATAAAGAGAGTGCAACGATGTCATCAAGTATAACCTTTTTCCTCGCCGCTGCAGCCAGACACGCATCTGTGTGTGTGCGTGTGTGTGTTTGTACATGTGTCTCCGCTGTCAGGTCAGACATCAAGCATAGCGAGGTAGATTTAGGACACGAGTGTAACAAAGAAATGTTATATTTATTTATATATGATTTAGCAAAACCTGCATCTGTTAAGCGGGTATTTTCATCTTTATCTTTTCTAAGCCAGAAGTGGGCGGGGCATAAGCTGAAATGTGAGAAAATGGCCCACAATGCCTGATTTCTGTCTTTAATAAAAAAGGAAAGTGGAAGGAAAGAAGATGGATTTGGGAAGTGCTTTGAGTGTGGGGGGCGGGGCTACACAGGGGGGGCGGAGTTACACATGACTGTAGATTGTTTTTTTTTTTTGTTTTGTCGCTGTACCTCCAAGGAGAGAATTAAAAGTGAAACTGTGTCACGTTATTTCCATTTATAATCACAAAAATACACAGAATTTCTGTTAATAACTCCTCCTCTCCCCACGATGGAGACTTTTCACTTCAATAATACACATATGATAATAGCGTGTAAATAATCCAGCACCTCTTCTAGCTGTTCTCGCTTTGTCTCCCTCCCCCAATGCCAAAGGGGCGTTGGGGGAGGGAGACAAAGCGAGAACAGCTAACTAGCTAGCTAGTTAGCTGTTAGCTAGCTATTCTCTCCACCTCCCTTCAAGGCTAACTAGCTAGCTAGCTAGCTAGCTACTCTCTCCGCCTCCCTACATGGCTAACTAGCTAGCTAGCTAGCTACTCTCTCCACATCCTGTCACTTGTATTTCGAGTCTAATTCATTTACCAAAAAAGAGACGAAACACACAATAAACAGAGTTAAAGATGAATTTGACTGATAGTATTTTTTTTTTCAGATTATCTACAGATATCACGATAATATCGTTATCGTGAATTATTTTGGCCATGATAATCGCGTAGTTACAGAGGAATAAAGTTGATGAGCCACACAATGAAGTTATGGGAAAGAGTAGTGGAAGCTAGA
>VXCM01005464.1:0-19453 GCA_014773175.1 Lucifuga dentata
GTAACCTCACCATTCCACTTGAGTCCCTCTCATTCACAGCCATGTATTCTGTCTTGCTGCGGCTAAGGAGGCAAACTGTAGGGCAGGGGTTCTAAAATACAAATATTAAAGAAACAGACATTTTCCAGAAGAAAATGTCTGTTTATTAAGGTAATCACACAAAGAAGCAGAACCTGCACAACGTATGTATTTTCTTTTTTTTTTTTTTTTTTTTTTTTTTTTTTTTTTTTTTTTTTTTTTTTTTTTTTTTTTTTNCCTAAGATGTTGTGCCTCTGATATCACACTTTATTGTCAAAACGTTAACTGGTTTTAGTACCCAAGTGATGAGGAACTGGTGCTAAGTTAAAGATGTAGACCTTAACTTAAAGGACCATACCAATGATTTAGCATTTTTTAGCCTAACCCGCATACATGTTACTTTACTGACAACCATTTTTGAAAACATAAAACCATATTTTAGTTTTTGTGCTATTTTGCCAAATCCCCAAATCTTTCAAAATCATATGTTCAGGTCAGACACCTACCTTAAAATTCAATGTTTCACCTGGAAATACCTACGCCTAAATGTAGAAGTCATGCGCAAATGTAGGTCAAACCATGGTAAAACTGAGCAAAAACCTTCAGACTAAAATACAGAGATGATGCTGACGTTCGTGAATCTAACAGCCTGGTCAGCGTCATGGCCAGTCACGCAAAGCGGATAGAAGAAAACGCTTGTTACAACGAGAAGCCTTTTGGATCCGTACTCTACAGTCTGAGAACCCTAAAGGCTTAAATGAAGAGTTGTCATTTTCTTGTTTTTTATGATTGGTGTACGATTGTTAAATTTATGTTTAATGGTTAGAGAGTAATGAAATGTAAATGCTTAATCAAATATTATATTTATTATATGTATTTTTTTCTATATATTTATTCTGCTTTTTCTGTATTTGCTGTGCATTATATCATGCTTATTGGGATGTATTGTCTTAGATAAGTCTATTTCTGCTTGTTAAGACAGATGGTTGTTGGATTTCACCTGGGGCCTTAGGGCTTTATAAGCCCCGCCCACTGTTTGTCACATTACNATGGTTGTTGGATTTCACCTGGGGCCTTAGGGCTTTATAAGCCCCGCCCACTGTTTGTCACATTACGCTGAAGATGGCTTTAGGCTGAAATGCATTCGTATCTGCCTGCCCGAGTCTGAAAATTAAAAAGTTATGAGCGGTAAGCCATTGAGTGCTGGTCTGACTTTTGTCTTATGAATTGTTTATTAAGGTCAGTCACGCCAGGGTCGGATTGAGATCCTAATTCTCTCTCAATGAGCCCAATGCCGTGTCAGCCCATCGTTGTCATGGAGATGACGGGACGCTGAATGTGACTGGACCAAACTAAAGCAGAGCAGACATTCTCACACAGACAGTGGAGCAGTCAGACATTCGGTTTCGGAGAATTTTGACTCGTGTCACAGCGATGTCTCACAGATAAAACAAATAATACATGTGAAAAGTATCATTTGTTCAGAGTCCAGAGACAGTTGTGGTTCGGTCCAGATCCAGACCAGAGTCTGGACTTCGAGGCCTAGTCCACACTAATACGGATATTTTTTTATGAATGGATATTTTCCCCCGCCTTTTTAAAAAAACTAATGTCCACACAAGCATCGTTTTACAAAATCTCTCTCCACACAAGAACGCTCAAACGGTGACAAACGCACGCCGGGCTGGCTGCGCCTGCTAAACCTGCACATGCAAGTTTAGTTCTGACTTCATCGTTTCCCAAAAGCTCCGTTTTAGACGTCCACATGGATACACAGAGAGCAGAGTTTTTTGAAATCTGCATTTTAGAAGCTGTTTAAAAAAATCTCCGTTTGCTTGTGGACGAGAGGCCAAAACGCAGAGGAAAAGGTGCATTTTGTAAAATATCCATATTAGTGTGGACAGAGCCTGAGGATGACTGCTGTAGGGAATATTTTCCTAATGCAGGGTGTCATCGGTAAGAGCCTGAGGACCTCGGGGTGGGGTGGGGTCTGCAGGGAAATAAGGGGCATCAATGTGGAAAGAGGGAAACGGGACCTCGTGATGGATGCCCCGTCATCTGGATGCTGCGCATGACAGCACATGTTCAATCTTAGTCCCGTGGCACCTGTTGATAGGGCAGGATGAGATTTCACGCCACTCGGAGCTGCGTGTGCGTGTGCGTGTGTGTATTTATATGTACTGATGGACTCCAGGAAGACTAGCAACTGCATTTGCGGAGGCTAATGGGAAATCCAACAAACACTAAACAGGCTGACCTTGGAGGCGGACGTCGTGTCCACGGTGGAGGAGGTGACGGCGGTGGAGGCCTCGCTCACAGTAGTGCTGGAAGGGCGGAGCTGCTCCTCCATGGGTTTGGACATCATGTGAGCACCCTGCGGTCTGGACACACACAGAAAATGCATTGTATAATAACACTGCTGTACACTTTTTATGCCTCTGATGCTTTATTTGACATTTTATTTGGTACCAAACAGGAAACTGGTTACGCTTCTGCAGTCATCTGAGTCATCGCAGACTTCTGACCTCTTACAATAGGTTTCAAGTAATTTTTCTGATTTACTGTATGAATTCAAATTGATTCTGTTCTGATGTAATTTGGAAAAGATCATCTGCATGGATAAACTGTTCCAGAGGAAAGAAAACGTGTGAGGAGAAAGAGTAGATGTAGAGGATGGTATGTGCTGGATTCTTTTTTACCTCCATGCTTTGTGCCTGAATGTTCCTGGAGGGCAAGAGCAAGAACTTTATTAGTGTGTGTGTGTGTGTGTGTGTGTGTGTGTGTGCGTGTGTGTGTGTGTGTGTGTGTGCGTGCGTGTGAACCAGACAGCCAACATTTGACACCAATGTAGCAGAACAACCTGAAGACAGAATGTCCTCAAATTTCTCTGTCTCCACACTGATCACCTTGAAGTTTAAATTTGTGCATGCTTGTGTGTGTGTGTGTGTGTGTGTGTGTGTGTGTGTGTGTGTGCACCTTACTACCTTATATTACTGTTTTTAACAGAAAACTGAAAGGGGATCATCAGAGCACATACCTCCACCAAGGCCGAACAAGACTACCCAAAATTTGTCTTATACATGAAATCTGGTTTATAAAGAGACAAAATTAAGTATATTTGATGGATTATGATATACGGTATATGGATTCTTAGTATATTTTATTTTTACTTATACATTAACCTACTATAGATGTATATGTGTGCAGCATATGTATTTATGTATGCATGGATGTATCACCTTTAAATGAGCATTTATGTTTATATTTGCTATTGTATTGTTTTTACATGCTATTTTAACTACTGAAAAGCACCTTGAGTTACTTTATGTATGAAATGTGATATATTAATAAACTTAAAACTATACTTATAAAGAGTTTTGAGAGCATTTTTAGCTGCAGTTACATGATAGGTCAGAAGTTTGAGAACATCCCTAGATTTTCAAAAAAAATCATCAATACTCTGTTTGCTTTACAATTTATTGCACAGGAAATGACAAAAATACTGAAAATAAATGGAACTAATTCGTTTTCAAGAAGAATTAGTCAACAATTCTCACATTCTGTAGCCACTCTGGCTACAGAAATGATTTTTCATGAAGGCATCAGTCTGTATTGGTGCAGCACTCCTGTTGTGTTCCAACTCCCTGCTGATGTGTTTTAACATTCTATTCCTGCTGTCTGCCTTCTCCCACATCATGTTGGATTAATATGCTGCACAGTCTGCTCATGCTTACATCTAGGCGTGGCCTCAAACTTCTGGCCTGTGGTGTAATTCTTGTTCTACGTGCATCCAGGCTGTTTTGTTTTACACTCCTCAGCACAAATGCTCACAAATATTTTTTTTAAATGTTGGTTCTTGAAGGAATCGAGCATTTTAATTGCCTGATGGCTGTTTTTATAGAACTCAAAGTGAGAGAGAGGGACGTTCATTCCACTTCTCTGGATCCCAGTGTTTGAAATCCACACCGCCGCTATGGCAACGGTCACAAAGGTGTTGCCATGCTGCACCCCAGCGACCCACCATGTGTGCAGGCATCACATAGCTGACATAACTTCCCCTAAAACCACCACATCTCAGCCGTCTGAAGTGAAAGGGACAAGCAGACTAAGATGTGGACAAAGCTGAAGAAACAGGAGGAATTTTTGGAGAGAATGAACAGGGACAGATGAAGGAAAATGTGGAGGTCAATTTAAAAAAGAGGTGCACAAAGTGACCGTCAGGAATTCTATTTGTCACTATTTATAGAGGGAAACACTGTGAGCATGCATGTTCTGCTCTGGCAACACTAAGGGCTCTATTTTAACTACAGACGTGTGTCTCAGGTCACGTGTATTTTAAATTTTAATTCATATACTCACAGCGTATTGTGTTCAAAAGGGACAAAAGTGGAATATTAACCAGAGGGGGGTGATGATTATCATCTCAGCCAGTCATTACTCATCTCATTAAGGCAATATACAACCACAGATATATGAAAACCTGAATATATTTGCAAAGCTAATGGACCACACTGGTGATTTTGCATTTTGCAACTATAGCTAGGCCAGGGATGGGAAACTTTGACAGGATGCAGGCCAATAAAATTTCATTCTCGCAGTCAAAGGGCCACATATTAAATAAAACAAAAAATAAGAGAGATTTTCTGGGACATGATGCATCAGTAATGACCGAGCACCCTCTACTGATGGGTGGTGGTAATAACAAAGGAAAACGCTTTTTATAATTTTCATTTTTATTAATGGAAAAGTCATCCAAGGGCCTGATAGATCAAAGGTGTGGGCCGTATCTGGCCCACGGGCTGCCAGTTGCCCATCCCTGAGCTAGGCTGATGGTGACTGAGCACCAGCCGGTNCCCACGGGCTGCCAGTTGCCCATCCCTGAGCTAGGCTGATGGTGACTGAGCACCAGCCGGTATGCTGCTCAACTCAACCCAACAGCTTCTACCTCCCAGATTTATACTGGAAGCTCCTCCCACCAAGACAAAACCACAGTTACAACAGTCAATTAACTCACAGTTACTATTCCCACAAAGAAGGAGAAAAGGCTGAATCTATAGCATGTCCTTATTGCATTAACATGAACATATCTGCATTTAATAATGATTTAATACGTTTAAAAAGGTATTTTCGACATCCCGTGCCAAAACCCCCCCTTAGTATTTTATCCCAGTTAGTACAGCCCAGGTGTCCCCTCTACTAAACATGGTGGAATCCCCCAGTTATGGCTGATCGTTGGGCCTTCTATCAGACGTAAAGTACAGGAAATTGTTAAATGCACAATGAATTAAATAAATGAAATTAATGGTGACATGTATGTGTATTCATCATATTATTTAATGTATTATGTATATATATGTGTATGTATATTTGTAATTTGTAATATGTATATTATTTTATGTGTGTAATCTGAATGTTTAGACCAAACTGCTGTGTTGAGCCTAAGCTAACGTTAACTAGCTGTTTCTGCCGTGTACACTGTTAGCATGTAGCACTAGCATATTGAGCATGTAGTGCTAGCAGACTGAGCATGTAGCACTAGCAGACTGAGCATGTAGCACTAGCAAACTGAGCATGTAGCGCTAGCATACTGAGCATGTAGCACTAACATACTGAGCATGTAGCACTAGCATACTGAACATGTAGCACTAGCATATTAAGCATGTAGCACTAGCATACTGAGCATGTAGCACTAGCATACTGAGCATGTAGCGCTAGAATACTGAACATGTAGCACTAGCATACTGAGCATGTAGCACTAACATATGGAGCATGTAGCGCTAGCATACTGAACATGTAGCGCTAGCATACTGAGCATGTAGCGCTAGCATATTAAGCATGTAGCACTAGCATACTGAGCATGTAGCACTAGCATACTGAGCCTCAGACAGTATGCTGTGCTGAAAAATGTTGTTGTACATGGACACAAGTCAAGCTATAACCTAAATACCATTAATTCTTTTTCCTGCCGCAGATGTAGGTAAAATAGAATTTAAGGTAAAAAAAAAAAAAAAAANAAAAAAAAAAAAAAAAGTGCATGCGTGATTAGTGTGTAACATACAGTATGTAGTGTACATACAATACATACTCTAGAGGGCACCTACCTGAAAATGTAATGTTTCACCTGCTAACACGATTGTACATGGCAAGGTCATGTTAACTTCTCTGTTAAAGCAGTCTTTTCCTGGGACTATATTCTGTGGCGGAGTCGTACATTTTCTTCCATGCAGCTCCAATAGCATGTATTTTTTTTTGGAAAACAGTTGCAGTAACGTAACATGTATGCAGGCTGTATTTATTGGGCTCAAACATGCAAAAATCACTTTTAAATTAAATCTGCATGGCCATATGAAAGTCTGTTCACCATGCGTACAAGTTTAATTTGGAATAAAGTCTGCATACCTTTAAAAAAAAATTTAACTTATGTACAATGTCCAAAACAACATTGTTCATATTGTCATGAATATCGTTATTGCAAAAATACCTTGAGATATCATAACATTATTTCAAGCCAACTGTCCAGAGAGAGTAGCAGAATCTTTGTTTCTGGGCTCAGGCCGTCATTTTGTTGTATCACATCGCCGAGGGTGATGGAGGCAATGACACATACAGCTGTTGCCGCGGTAACCTTGTGTTTTTGGATGACGATACAGAGAGATCGTAATCTCTGCCGCACCTCAGAAATAGAGCCTTAAGCTTCACATTTATGCCACTCATGCTGCAAGCTTCCCAATATCACTACAGCCTGCTTTTCTGGGCAAACTGACAACTGCCTTGCTCATGGGCACCACTTTAGAGGTTGAGGAGAGAGGCTAGAGTTACAAGATCAGACTCCAACTTTGAGCAACTGTCATTTCACACAATCAAGCTAACCATATTTGACATTTTTTACATGACAGACGTTCTAAACCGGATAGTTGCCAGGATTTATGACAGATTTCTGGCAGGTCTTGGTTTGGATTCAGCCTCATAAACAATTTATATGTGTGTATTTAGGTTCTAAAGCCAGTGACAAGAAGAGAAGACAGACATGGCTGGTAGCAGATAGACACACTTCAGATGCAGACTGATACCGTGACCCAGACAGCAGCGATGGAAGTTATTCCATCTCTCCTGCTGCCAAAATAAGAGCTGATAAGTAATTCCTCAGAGCTGTAAAGTCCCCACACTTTAGCCTCTTAAATCCATGATAACCCCTGGTGTGCAGGTCCGCTGACGCCAGCCTCAAAACACACACACACACACACACACACACACACACACACACATACACACACACGCACACACTCAGCTCCCCGCTGCTAATAAAGCCCATGTGGGGTTTCAACTCTGCTTTGATGGCCTGAACTGATGCCTCCATTAAACGTGACATGGAGATAAAAGAAGAAGCCTGAAGGTGCAGACATATAGCATATTAAGCATATATACCTCCAGCGACCTCCATAATTTAAGTTGTTGAGCTTTGGTGAAAAAGTAGAAAGCGTCACGTAGCCACACAGGCAGGTTATAAAGCAGCATAACTAATGCAGAAGACAGCCACAGCTCCAATCCTTTTTTTTTTTGTATGTGTAGTCGTGTGATGGAAAATGGATAATTAAGCTCTTTTGCTGGGAGAAGATGACGTAATGAGAGCTTTCGACAAACTTTAATGATAATTACCTAACCTTTGTTCACAACTTCACACTGTAATTGGATAAGAGGCATCTAATGAGCATTAATAACCAGACTTGTTCCTTGCGCTAAAATTTATATTCCATCTTAAACAATGAATAGAATGACACAAGCTAAAAGATAAGATGGAGCTGATGTCCTGAGGTGGAAGGCAACAAGGTAATCCCTGATTATTTTAATTATTTAAAGTACCAAGACATAATTTTTAACGTACATTGGCTCAGGATAAGAATATTCTCTTTATCATGAGGTTATTTATAGGATGAAATTAAGAAACAAAGTCTTTGCAGTTTCATCACTCATGACTAAACCCTGACCTGGTTACAAAGCGTTCAGTCATTCCTTCATGACTGGTGACAATTGTTCTGGTCACATGGTGTACCAACCTCAATACAATGGGGTATGGCCAAAAATTAGCAGGGAAAACAATGTGAAGGTACAAAAAATGTGTTGTTTTGTACCTTTGAGTTCATGAATTTTCTTGTAATGAATCAAATGTAAGAATACAAACGATCTGATCTTAATTATTCCAACATTATACTGACAGAAACAAAATAATCTGTTTTTGCTTCTGTTGTACCTTTCAAGATGAACCACATCTCTCTCTCTCTCTCTCTCTCTCTCTCTCTCTCTCTCTCTGTGTGTGTGTGTGTGTGTGTGTGTGTGTGTGTGTGTGTGTGATTTGCATGGACAGGTCTGTCTTATGTCCATGCAGCTGCTAATAAGGCAAATCCATCAAAACAAGGCAAGGCAAGATTGTAGCCTGGTACCTTCTCGTATAACAGAGAGAGAGAGAGAGAGAGAGAGAGAGAGAGAGAGAGAAAAGCAAAAAGTGAAAAATGACTGATGTGAGGGATGGAAACAGAGGATGGAGAGAACAGGAAATGGAAAACAATGAGATGGTAACACAGGAAAAAAGGAAAAATAGAAAACAGAAATAGAACCCGACATGTAAGTGAGAAAATATTGTAGTAATCCCTTTTAGAAAATGCTAAAAGATGAAGGTAACAGGGAGCGTTATGGATGAGGGAACATGGTTGCGTGATGATATTTGCCCTTATCGACACTTAAAGGACCATACCACCCATTTTGCATGTTTGAGCCTAATATATTCAGTTTTCATACGTTATGTTACTGACAATCATTTCCCAAAGGATAAAACTGTATTTCAGTTTTCCTGATATTTTGCAAAATCTCTTAATCTTTCAAAATCAAATATTCAAGTGATACACCCACCTTAAAAATCCATGTTTCTCCTGCTAATAGTTACACAGCCTTATGAAGTCACGGTCCTTTAAATTTTTCCATAAACGCAGGTCTTCTTTTGGGACTATATTCCCCGGTGGAGGCATACATTCACTCCACGCTTTTTATTGAGCTTAAACACTAAAATTACATAACTTCTAAAAAAACCTGAATACACGTCTTGTTGGTGATGATGGATTACCTATCCCAAGAACGTTTACAGTATCAACAAGTTGATTTTAATAGCAGAATGAACTGAAACCAATGGAGGTCTGGAAGGTAGGAAAAACATTTTTAATTCACCGTTCCAGTAGTATGCTTTGGGGAATGATTGTCAGTAATGTTACGTGTATGAAAATTGTACATATTAGGTTCACACATGCAAAATGGATGGTATAGTCCTTTAAGTCTGGCACTGTGTTTTATGAATCCCTCCCATTGAGTTTCTATATCACCAAAACAGTGATATATTATATATAGACTAAATTATAAATAAAGAATATTATATATACATATAGAATATATACATACTGTATAGAATTAAAGAATATTATATATATATATATATATATACACACACACACACACACACACACACACACACACACACGCATATTCTGCACTTAAAAAAAAAGCTGAGTTTTTCACAAATGCCATAATTTAGTTCCTAAATTAGTCAATACCAATCAGTAAATGACAGGTTTAGTGGGGTAGAGGATTATACTCCGTGAGGCAGAATGCTTTAAATTTCTGTGGGCTGAAGCTGTGGGGTGGGGGTGGGTGGGTGGGCCTCAGGTGTTTTGTTCAAAGCCGCGGGTTTGATCTCACATCCCTTCAGGTTTTCAGTCTCCACCTCTCAGCCAAAACCAGACAGAGAGAAGTAAAAAAAAAGTAAAGCTGAAGCTTCTGCTTCTCTGAATTTGAGGTTTCACGCCTTTTGGAACAGATCAGCGTCTGTGGGAACGTCTGTGGGAACGAGCGTCTCGGCTGCAGGGAAACACCGTTCTGTTCCAGATGTGTCAGAAATATGGCGTCGGGGTCTGAGACTGTCCCGCCTGGTGAAGCGGTGGTTAAGTGTAAAGTACATCACGACTCCTGCAAAGCATCAAATTCCAGCTGAATTGAATCAATGTTCTACTTTTATCAAAAGTGTTCTGCAAGCTGACACCACCAACTTCACCTCCTGAGGGTGGATGATGTGGATTTCCAATAAAAGAAGTGGAATGTAGAGAAAAATACACTCTGGATCCAGAGTAGTTAAAAAAAACAAAACATGAAGCGTCTCAAAAGTGTCAAACAATTCATCGAGTTTCATATTGAATCTCATTCCACCCAAACCAGTTTCAGAAAATCAAACCTTCCGGTAAAAATTCCTCAAGAGCAATCCAGGCTCTTGAGGATTTCCCTTGGTTGTTGTTGCTTTATAACTGTAGCTAATACAACTGATATTAGCTAAAATTACACCCGTTTTGATGATGTCATAATCTGAGCAGCAAGTGGAAAGCTTCTCCTCTGTCCAGTTTTACCTGAAACCTCAGAGATTCACTCATCTGTCAGGTTAAAGGTCGCGCTGCACTTCCTCCCACATGCCTGTAGAAGAGCCAATCAGGTTCTCATCATCATCATCATCCTCGTTCTCTGCTGAGCTTGGCATGTGTTTGTGGGAAGTAAAGAGCTCTACGGCAAACATTACCTCAGTACATAATGAGAATATAATCTGTATTCACACAATTATAAGTCTATTCCGCACGAGCCGCCGACAGAAACGGCAAAACAAACAGGGTTTACACAGAAAACGGCGAGGAATGCTCAGCGGACACAAAGTAAGACAATGAACACCCAAAGCTAACAATGAAACACAGAAAAGATCAACAGAAAGCCTGATGAAGAGCTTATTTAATGCATGCTACAAACTACAAGTAAAGTTATTTTGGAAGAGAATAATTCTAACCAGCTTTTAGAAAAAAGATGTCAGGAAAGTGTATTTACTGTAGCTGCTTCCAGCGCTAATTATATAAACGCATAAAATATAAAGCATTCATTTAGCATTTTATTGACTCCTGCTGATGCATCACAGAAATAGATAAATGTTCTCAATAAATCCACAAACATGTTATGCTTCCTCAGATAGAAAATCAGCCATGAGATATTCTGCAATTATGCTGAGTTCAAACAATGAGGAATTCGTGTCTACTAATAAGTCTACGATTAATCAACAGTCGCCAATAGAAAGCCACTTATTTTCTGTTATAGCTAATAAGCTGTAAATATTCTGCAAATACAACTCGTTGTCACTACATGCACAGTAATATTCCGCTAATAATCAGAATAATTGCCCAATCAGAATAAAAATGCCTCATGTAATCACTTCGATTAGAACAGACGGGCCTGATCCGCTGATCAGAAGGAATTTTCAATCAGGTTGAGAGGGCTGGTTTAAATCTTTCATAATCCATTTAATCAGAAAATACTAGTGCCTAATAAGCATGTAAACGCTTAATCCGATAGTTTCTCTCTGGTTGGAATAAATATATTCTTTCTGTGTATGTTTTCCTTACGTGGGGCTAACGTTAGCTGATGTTATGTTGAGATGCTGCTAAATTAGAAAGAACAGCAGAAACGCGAATCCTGTTCCCAGGACACCATGTGGGTCCATCTGAAAACTGTATTAACAGGCAGAATGAATGAATGNTGTTCCCAGGACACCATGTGGGTCCATCTGAAAACTGTATTAACAGGCAGAATGAATGAATGAATTCAATAATGTTAGAAAAAAACCCTTCTTCTTCTTCTTCTCTTGTTTTTCCAGCAGATTGGATGCTTCACAGTGGGCAGAACTACTTTGCGCATGTCAAAGAACTTATATTCTGATGAAAATGCTTTGGGGCATGTAAACACACATCACTTTATTTAGCGCCCATGTAAACAGTTAAGTTGGAATCTGTAATCAGAATGATTTCTATCAGGTTGAAGAAATATTTGTCCATATAACCACGGCTGATGTGTGGAAAGGTTTGGGATGATAATCATTTCCAGTATTAGTATGATATGTAAAGGAAAATATTAATGGCATTAATGCCCAGGATGATGTACAAATTGGACATTTTGTGTTATAAAAAATAAATCAATGTAGTTCTGTGAATCAAGATCAGTTTTTCATTTCAAGAAGCTTCGTTTAGATGAGGAACAAAACCAGAACTCACTGTTCCTGCAGGATAAAATCCAGGTTCTCCGGAGAAATCTGTCCGGTCACAGGATGGCGGAATGACGTGGTCCTCTGGTTGTGGCTGAAGTGACAGAGAGGGACAAGAGGGAGGAGGGAGAGGAGACACGAGACCAAATTAGCAACACTTCAGTTGTAGTGTAAACACAGTGAAGCATCACCCTGGATTTCCACCCGCGCACCGTTCACAAGTACAGACACGAGCTGATCATTCCCTGGAGGAGCAGCTGGCTTAGACACTCTGTTCAACCTCTCCGCCCTGATGGGACCTCGTCCCTGACTTTCCCAGGCCCGTGTAGAATGTGAAGGGTGGCTGCAACCCCCTCCACCACCCCCCTCCCTCCCGTACAGGCCGTGTGGACCAAAGTGTCGGGCTCAGCAGAAAATGCAGCACGGTGCATTCGCGGCCTCCATCGGGTTTAGTCTCATCCAGGATGTAAAAGCATTCAACTGGATAAACAGCACGTGGTGGGATGGAGGGTGTGCGTGTACATGTGTGTGTGAGTGTGTAGGTGGAGTTAAAAGGACGAGCAGTTATTGCTCTCAATTCATCACAACAGACAGAACAGACTGCTGTGGGATATTAATGATGCTCAGTTTTAACGGCTATGAAAGTAAAAGTTCATGAACTTCCAAAACGACACATCCGTCTCATAAAAAAAAAAAAAAAANAAAAAAAAAAAAAAAGCAACACAAACTCAAACAAAATCACTGATAACACAGTTAAGATAAGTTAGAAATGTCTAAAGAATAACAGTTAACATTCAGTCTTTATCTGATAATATGACAACACTTTTACAAACTTAATATTCAGAAATTAGGAAATCTTGGATGATGAAATTCTGGGAAACTTTCATTTTAGCTATTTTTTAAGCTGCATGGAATATCTTTACAGTTACATGCAGCTTACAGTGACAAACAACAAATCCTGGTTTGATGGAGTAATGGTGAGATCTGAGGATATTTATATATAGACAAACTTCTGAAACTATTATTAAATATGTTTGTAAGTTACATCTGTTTCTATATGTCTTTTCAATGTCTAGATTTTTTTAACATTAACATTTTGATGATTTGTACAAAAGTCAAAGGTGTTAAATGTTACTGAACTGAATATGGATCCAAATGGCTCCAGTGTAGCCAAATTTCTTAAATTTGATGATAGTTTTACTCATTTTTAATAAAATTGTTCCATAAATTCATCCATTTAAATGAAATGCATCTATTTTCCAAGTTTGTTCAGGCTGATTTTCTTGAGCATGAACGTTTCATTAAGGTTGTACGACTCTCTCTTACAAACAGATTTTGTACATTCCCTGGTAATAAAGTCATGTCTATTATTTTGTTTTTCCTGTGAATGTCTAATAAATCTTGACTTCTACTGCAGGTACTTCTAATAATAACTACATAAACTCTGCTTCTATTTCCTGCTTCAGGCAGCAGGAAATGTTTGCTTGTGTTGTGAGGAAAAATAAAAAATATTTGATAAATCACAAAAAAGAAGCCATATAAGCAGGGCCATACACAGGGTTTTAGAAATACTGAGGTCCAAAAACTGAGCCTGCTAGGGGGGGTTNAAATACGTACATTGTAAGATGTTTGGAGAGATAAAATTTAATAACAATAGCTTTAAAACCATGTCATCAGTAGCATAAACAATCTGTCTCTGCTTTTCATAACCTGCTCCCTCTGTCTCATGTCCTCTTGTCTCTCTGTCCTCAGCATTACATTCATTCTTTCATTTCTCTCTGTCTTCGGCTCTCTGTATTCACTGCCTGTCCCTTTCTCTGTGACTTCTCACGTGTCTCTCCTGCAAAAGTGTTTTAAAATAATTTAGCAAAATTATATACACCTTCTTTATTTCATCTTTGTGTTTGAGTTTGCATCATTTTGGGTTTGATTATAGAAATGTGTCTCAAACAGTACATAAACACAAGCAAAATGTGTGTTATACAATAATACTATATTACACTATAATGATGCTAGGTGTTTGTGTTGTTGTTAAGTTGAGCCTTTAGGTTCCACTGTAAAGAACGTAAAGAAAGGTAATTCAAATAGGATCCCAGAGAATGAAATTTTCAGGGGTAGAAATACTACCCATTACAACTAGCCATAGAAAACAGTTTAAATCATACCTTAGAATGATGTATTTCCTGACTAAACATTTTATTCACCACATTTTGTGGGTTAGGGTTAGCCAATAAGCCGTGATCCGTCAGTTATCAGCTGCTGAAATAAATATCATGTTTACCGGTACGTGGATTATTTTCAGAAAATCACAGGAATACTATGACAATACCCAGAAAAACAGGTAATTTGCTAAACATATAAATTGATGGAACAACATCAGGGGGCCGGCTTATATGCCAGTTTCTTTAAAAATCTAAATTTGCAGATCAAAATCAGGGTAAGCTTTATGTAAAGAACCTCCATGTGTGTTGAGCAAAGATATTGCAGTAACAAACAAGATAACTGCACTGCACCCCACACACACACACACACACACAGAGCAATGACGGCGATCAGATGAGCAAGTCACTCATTTTGCCATGATACAATAACTTTGCTGCACCAAAGTAAAATTATTTTTAGGCAATTATTTCATGACTTTTATTATACACCTCGGAAAAAATACCGAGGTCCGGACCTCGGTGACCTCAATGGTGGGTACGGCCATGCATATAAGGTGAAATGTATAATATAATATGTAATGAAAATGATCTGGGCACTCATTCTTATTCCACAGCTTAATTTCTGACCCTGCCTGAGGAGCTGAGTCCCTCAGGCAGGAAACTGAAGCTTCGGGCCCAGACGGCGCTGAAACCTAAAAGCATTACCTGGTTAACGAGAACCACAAGGAGCCTTTGCTCCTAATGCACAGGGGGAAGAACGGCATCGTACCGGAGGCGGTGTTAGTCAAACTACTAGAAACATGTCTTACAGGGCAAAAGCACTCCGTGTTCCAGATAGCAGAATCCCTGAGGGAATCCGTGACTGTTCCACTGCAACACGGAGCTTTGCAGCAGAGTCACAACGGCTCCAAGAATTTAAAAAAATGTCTGAATAAAAGGGAATTATAATCAATCAATTGTGGAGTGTGAAGGAAAACAGATCGTCTCGACGGGAATCTGAGCTTTGAGTTACGACCGAGACGTTCTCCTCGCACAGCTGCATCAAATTCTACAGCTCCAGCTAAAAGCAGCTGAACAGATACCTGCTCCATGCAGGAGACGGCAGGTAAACACCATCATGCTGTCTAATCTATAGGACAGGGTTCCCCAACTAGTTTTCCCCAAGGACCAAATTATGTCAAGCATGCNATTTTTATTTATTTTTAAACGTAACCCTTTACAACCGGAGCAGCCCGGCACTGGGCCCAGCACTTCTGTTGAGCATTTGCGGTGTTTTATAATCACCATTTCTTGATAAAATAGAGATATATGAATACCTATGGAAAGCTTAGATTCTCCCGAACAAAATGAGCCCAAAATGACCACACAATTCCGAGACAAATTGAACTAAAGTACAAGATAGCCTCTGAGCTAAAACCTATATATACTGTATATATCGATAGTAGATTAGCAGAGGATTTGATTGATGGGTCAGTGGTCCTATCAGCTTTTACGTAGCCATGGCAACAGGCATGTGTTCCCCTGCGTAATATGTGCATAATATTCCACTGACAGACCGGAGACCGTGTGCTCGTCCCTATGTAGCGTTCACAATGTTTTATAATCGCAAATTTCTCAATAAAATGGAAATATACAAATATCTATGGAAAGCTTAGCTTCTGCTGAACAAAATGAGCACAAGTGTGACATTTTATGACACGCAATCCCAAAAAAAGTACGACTAAAGTACTTTTTTTTTTTTTTTTTTTTTTNGGGCCGTATTTGGCCCGCAGGCCGCCAGTTGGGGATCCGTGCTATAGGCAGAGGTGTTATGACAGAATGTTAATTAGAAATGTCAGCTGTTAATACTGTAACAAGCTCAACACTGAATTCCGATCGGAAACACTGAAATTTATGATCTATTTATGATTTATCATCAAAAAATGTCAAACAATTCAGTAATTAACATCACTTTCAGAGCTATCTGTGGTGTTATATTTAAAGGATGGATGGATATGTTTGATGGTTAAAGGACCATACCAGCAATTTAACATTTTAAACCCAATAAATACGACCTGAATACAAGTTATGATTGACAACCATTTTCCAAAACACAAAACTGACAAATCTTTCTAAATCAAATGTTCCCATCTTAAAATTCTAAGTTTTATCTGCTAACATATACACCGAATGTAAACGTCATTTTTAACTTCTCTGTAAAAGCCGTCTTCTCCTGGGACTATATTCTCTGGCGGAGATGTACGTTTTCTTCCGTGCTGCTCCGTGTCAGACCGGTTAAATTAAGTTATATTGACAAAAACAAAGAATGATATTTGGTTCACTATGACGGATTATTTATTTCAAGCACATTTCAAGTCTCTACAAGCTGATTTTAATAGCATCCTGGAAAAAATTAAAACCAAAGGCAGCCTGGAAGGTAGGAAAAACAATTCCAAAATTTACAGTTGCAGTTGAAAAGTGATTAGAAGTAATGTGACATGTATCTGGGTTGTACACACATGTTGTATACACAAGCAATAACAGATTTTAACAGGTCAAAGGTAAGCACATATTTCTCTAGGTATACAGAACAAATATTATAAACATCCAAACATATTATATATTTACAACAACAACATAAACAACAACATACTGTATATACAACATATTTTATATTTATTACATGTTATATTTACAATACAATTCTTAAGTTGCATTATATTTACTTACATATTTATACTGGGAATTTTTCATGTTGTACAATCCATGATGGTATATAGTGTATATATGTTCTTTCAATTTCACTTAAGTATATAGCATATTTAAGTTTGGTGTTTCATTAACATATATAGTGTTTTTATATTTTTTTATACTGCACTGATGCACACTGTGTATTTATATTTTTTGAATTATATTTTCTCTACTTTGCATTTTTATGACTTGTTTCCAAGTACTCTGAATCTAAAGCTGCTGTAACACGTAAATTCCCCCAGTGTGGGATTAATAAAGTTAATCTTACCTTTTATATATATACAGTATATATATAAATAATACAAACATATTATAAATGGAAAAATCTATTTAAGACTGATTCACACCTTTATCTTTATATCACTTTTCTATATTGGGCTCAAACATGCAAAATCATTGGTATGTTCCTTTAATGTAAATGGAATCAGATGAAAAAAAATGTAAAGATATTGTCAGGAAAGTCTTGTATCAGTGGTGACTTTAGAGTTTATTATATTAACTCTATTATTCCACTGTTTCTTTTACAATGCACAGACACAGTCGACATCAATAATGAACGTCATTAGCATGCAGCATGCCTGAATAAATGCTGTGACCTTTAAAACAGAATTCAAACCAATGTATTACTGTATCCTGCTGCTGAGTTTTGAAACGCTAGTTATGCTCTGATGACAGTCCGTCATTCACACGGAGCTATAAAAACTAATAAATACATGCCAAATTCAAGCTGCTCTTACCAAAGAACAGAAACAATGAACGCAATACGTTAAATGTATTAACACTGATCTCCATGCTAGGCTATTAAATTTTAAAGATGTATTTATTACTACAGGGCACAGAGCCATCTCAAATCCTCTCAGCGAGTCCGTGTCAGTATCTCTGCTATCGATCGCACAAATTCAAATAAAGAATTGTTTATTTCTGAGCTGATATGTGATTCATTTCAGCCGTGAAGCTGATAAATCCGTGTCTGAGAGGCTGTTTATCAGCAGGATTTTAGTCTGTTGCTCGTTCAAAATAGCCCAACGCATAATGAATGTGACGATGTCATTTTAGAACACCTGAGGTGGTCACGACCTGAGATGTGGAGAAAAACGTGGCTCTAAAAGCTTTATATACAAAACCTTCTTAGCGATGCTCTAATAGCGTTAAAAACAGCTGTTGCTAATGTTCCCTGCATCTCTGAGTCCTTTGTGTTATATTTAGTGATGTGGTTTTTGAAATTTTTATTCCTCTTTCACATCGAGAAACTGTATTTCTACATAAATCTGAGACCAAAATGTCCAAAAATCATTCCATACAGACAATCTCAGAATCCCAGAGCTTTGAAGAGTAATTTCTTGACTTGTTTGTGCTCAGTAGTATAAAAAACATAAATAGGATCACAAATACAATTACTGATTGTGGCTAAATAGCCTCTATGATGCTGCTGCATTTACATATGGCTCCAAAGTCCGGTTTTACAGTTTAACTTGTGTTAAATTAACTGCTGATATCTGTGTGTGAGAGGCTGTGGTTGCCATGGAGACCAGGATGCTAAAACAGTGAAGATCCTGCGTGGTGAAACAAGCACATGGTTGAGGCGAAGAACTCAAACAAATCGAGCACAACAGCTAGGCTAACAGCATTTATACATCAACAAGTCACCGCTTTGCTAATTTCACCCCACTGTTTGTTTTTTTGTGTCACAGGAAGAACATAAGCTAACACTGCAGCTACGCCTCCTCGCGTGACTTGTGACTTCCTTGGTATTCACACGTGTGTTTCTGGGAGGGAAACTCATTTGTTGTGTTCTCACCTTTGGCTGTTAGCCAGTTAGCTTGTAGCTGAGTTTCCAAGAGGTACTTCCTTTACAGGTACGAGTCAAGTCAATTTATTTAGAAGCAGATTTAAAAACAGCAAGGCTGACCAAACTGCAGCACAACTACAAAACAAAATATGAATAAATAAAACCAGGAGAGAAATAAAACAGCAAAGACAACCATAAAACAAAATAACACTAATGTGTCTGGACTGCACTATTTCCAGGCGTGCTTATTTTGTCCCTTCTTGTTGCGCATAATGTGAAAATTCATCAACACGTCATCACGCCACAATGTCATAAATATCATGATATGACAATTTTTTATCATATAAAAACATTATACAGGTATTATAAGGGCTGGCCCTCCTTAGTGGTAAATAATTTCAAGAACTGCAGAAACGTAACAAAACTTATGTGCTAACTTTAAGAAGTATAACTTAACTGTGTAAAGCATTAGCACACTATATATAGAGCTCAATGTGCAGAGACAGCTCACTAATGGTGTGTTATAAAATGCTCAGAACTAATATTATACCATGGAATTTATGCATATTATGGTTTGAAATTATGTTTTAGTGAAGATTAGGCTCATAGGAGATTTAGCAAATATTTATGGAGTGGACTGGGGGAATT
>VXCM01005465.1:0-39804 GCA_014773175.1 Lucifuga dentata
TACACACACACACACACACACACACACGGACCTGACACTGAATAAGTTCAGATGTTTGAGTCATCATTTACTGTCTTTAAACAGCTTGAAGGAAGTCAGTTTCAGTATTTACAACATCTGTGTGTGTGTGTGTGTGTGTGTGTGCACATGTGTGTACATATGTGTGTGTGTGGACGTGGAAGTCCTGAAACACAGTAGATACACTTATTGATTCAGATGTGATCAATAAAAAATGTTTTGGTTTTATAGACTAATAGGTTTTCAATTACACACACACACACACACACACACACACACACACACACANTACACACACACACACACACACACACGCACACACACACACACACATATCCCAAGCAGACACACATACATACACACAGGACTGTTGGTGTTTTCAGGCTGTTTGTGACGTCAAAGAAGCAACTGTTGCTTTGGCTTTTCACGGGTCAAAGGTCAACCTGATGTTCCTTATGAAGAAAAACACGTTGATTTGAACTGGACTTTCACACTCCACAGCAGGCGTGTGTGTGCATGTGTATGTGTCTGTGTGTTAGGACTTTAACCTGCAGCTGAAACATGCAAAATTTATGGTATGGTCCTTTAAATTAAAGAATTTAAAAATTTCAGAATAAAACAAGATGAGAATGAAATATTCGTTAAGCTCCAGACTCGGGACGAGGGTGGGTTAGGGTTCGGGTTCGGATGAGGGAGGTGGGAGTTTTGTTTTTTGTTGTTTTTTTTTTGTTTTCGGGGATTTTGTCGGCCTTGGCAGAGGTATAAGTTCTGAGTCTTGTAAAGTGGGCCAAACCTCAGATGGCTGCTCCTCGTCTTTGGCGAGATGCATTTATGTAAAAATGTCGGTGAGATTTTCCGTGTTTGTCTTTTCCTGGTCCTCCATGGAGTCCGACGCTTTATCAGGGAATGTACGTACACTCCCCGGCTCAGCGAGGCTAAAAATCCCGAGGTTTGGTTGGTGATTCTGAGTGTTTCTGACTTCCGTTAATCTTCATGTCTGGAAGGTAGGAAAAACAATTATAATATTTATCATTCCAGTCGCATGTTTTGGAAAATGGCTGTATATATACTGAGCTCAAACATGCAAAAGCACTGGTTTGGTCCTTTAAAGGTCAGTATAATAGCTAATTACATCTCAAAAACATTGGACTAGTAGCTTGCAAATTTGCATCATAAATGATTCAAGGTAGGACACACACACACACACACACACAGCACAACATTAATTAGCATGTTCACACAGCGAGAAGCTGGACGTTGCTTTCGAGGGGCAGAGTTTGACCCAGTTAACTCCAAACCTCATTGACCTCATTTTGAGCTTTCATGGAAAAACACACACACACACACACACACACACACACACCCTCTGTGTGTGTGTGTGTGTGTTGTAATCCATGTAGGTTACCAGGCAGAGGTGCTTCAGTAGCGTTTACATGATGGATGAAGCTGCAAACTTCACAGGAAGTAGAACTTTATTAGCAGAGAGAAGTCTTTGCTGTATGGCTGAAACTATAGTGATTTAGTGGTGATTTAAGCTCTTTTAATGTGTAAACGTGATGATTTAAGCTCTTTTAGTGTGAAAACGTGGTGATTTAAACTCTTTCAGTGTGTAAACGTGATGATTTAAGCTCTGTTAGTGTGTAAATGTGGTGATTTAAGCTCATGAAAACGTGATGATTTAAGCTCTTTCAGTGTGTAAACGTGGTGATTTAAGCTCTTTTAGTGTGAAAACGTGGTGATTTAAGCTCTTTCAGTGTGAAAACGTGATGATTTAAGCTCTTTTAGTGTGTAAACGTGATGATTTAAGCTCTTTCAGTGTGTAAACGTGGTGATTTAAGCTCTTTCAGTGTGAAAACGTGATGATTTAAGCTCTTTCAGTGTGAAAACGTGGTGATTTAAGCTCTTTTAGTGTGTAAACGTGGTGATTTAAGCTCTTTCAAAATTCTTTGTGCAGGTAATCAAGGTGAACTTTGTTTTTTTCTGGCCGTAATTGGTTTAAATCTCACTATTCGTACTGTAAAAACAGTAATTTCTGTATTTATAAATTAACCTTTAGAAGTATTTTCTTTAAATCAATCAGAACATAACAGCTTAAACTTATAACACTTTTAACTTGGTCTCTATTTTATAAAGGTAAAGAGCTCATAAAAGTAAAAAAAAAAACAGCTTCTTTTGGTCCCACAAAGCAAAATAAAAACCAAAAGTTTTCATGGAGGCAACATGAGGTCTCCCGCTTTGCTTANTGGTGATTTAAGCTCTTTCAAAATTCTTTGTGCAGGTAATCAAGGTGAACTTTGTTTTTTTCTGGCCGTAATTGGTTTAAATCTCACTATTCGTACTGTAAAAACAGTAATTTCTGTATTTATAAATTAACCTTTAGAAGTATTTTCTTTAAATCAATCAGAACATAACAGCTTAAACTTATAATACTTTTAACTTGGTCTCTATTTTATAAAGGTAAAGAGCTCATAAAAGTAAAAAAAAAAACAGCTTCTTTTGGTCCCACAAAGCAAAATAAAAACCAAAAGTTTTCATGGAGGCAACATGAGGTCTCCCGCTTTGCTTAGCTCGAACTCGCGGTGAACAAAAACGACGCAACGCTGATTTCCCACGTCAGAAAAGCAGCGAACGCAGCATAAACACAGACGGTAATCAGCATTTCATGTTTATTTGTTGGCTGATTACTTCTGCTTCCTAAAGCCCAGAAATCTCCGAGTCTCCACGGGCGACAGATTAGGTTCCTCATTGTCATCACAAGTACACACACACAATACACACAATACACACAATACACAAAGCGTACACCTTTGCTGAGAAGCCCTCACTTACGCTTGACTGGCCAACTTTGGAGTGTGACTTGAATGGCTAACTGGTGTGTGTGTGTGTGTGTGCGTGTGCGTGTGTGTGTGTGNTGTGTGTGTGCGTGTGTGTGTGTGTGTGTGTGCTGGCTTTTGTGTGCCCAGAGTCCAGTTAAAGGACAAAACCGGTGATTTTGCACGTTTAAGCCCAATACATACAAGTTACGTTACCGTTACCGTTTCCCAAAACATATGAATGGCCGATTGATTTTAGAATTGTTTTTCCTACCTTCCAGGGCCATCGATTTCCAGTACGCAATAAAAATCAACTTGTAGAGACTTGAAATGTGCTGAGATAAATAATCCATCACAGTGAACACGGCGTCTGTTGTGTCTTTTTTCAAAGTAACTTTAATGAACTTGTTCAACACGGAGCTACACAAAAAACAATGTATGCCTCCACCAGGAAATATAGTCCCAGCACAAGACGGCTTTTACCAAGAAATTAAAATAACCATGCCTTCTGCAATCGTGCAAAAGTGTTAGCAGGTAAAACATTGAATTTTATGTCTGATGTTTGAGTTTGAAAGATTAGCAGATTTGGCAAAATAACATGAAAACTAAAATACAGTTTTATAGTTTGGAAATTATTTGTCAATAACATGAATGCAGGTTGTATTTAAAATCACTGGTATGGTCCTTTTAAACTGAGACTGACCCCCTGAAGCCTGAGGTTGAATGGGTTTGTGGCGTGAAGCCTGAACTCTGCAGGGATCCGCTGCTCTTTCACAGCCTCACGTCCACAGAACACGCCTGTTTTCTCACAGAGGCTCCGTGTTGCTCCTCACAGGCGCGCTGGCGGCCTCAGGGTTAATTAGGATTCGCCATCGCGGCTCGGTTTCCAGGAGAGTGTATTAGATGTGCGGGTCCTCGCTGCTCCCAGGCCGCCACACAATCCCAGGATAAAATATCCCACTGCCATTTTCCCCCTCAGAAATGACCATACAGCTGCACACACACATTTATTCACAATTTCAAATTAACACACTTTTCTAGATTCTGTTACTGGATCATGATTTAAAGGAGCATACCGCGATTGTGCATGTTTGAGCCCAATACATACAATCTGTGAACACGTTACGTTACTGACAACCGTTTCCCAAAAAGTACTACTTTAGAGGTAAATTTTAGATTGTTTTTCCTATCTTCCAGACTATCATTCCAGTACGACATTAAAATCACAGCAAACATTATATTTATTTTTTGTCGAAGTAGCTTTATTTAATCGTCAAAGACGGAGCTGCATGGAAGACAAAGTATGCCTCCGCCAGGAAATATAGTCCCAGGAGAAGACGACTTTTAGAGAAATTAAAATGACTGACTTTTACAATCATGCAAAAATGTTAGCAGGTGAAACATTGAATTTTATGGTGTGTGTATCACCTGAATATTTTATTTTGAAAGATTAGACTATTTGAAAAAATAACAGGAAAACTAAAATACTGTTTTACATTTTGGAAATCGGTTGTCAGTAACTTAACATGTATGCATGTTGTCTACATTGGACTCAAACATGCAAAAATTGCCGTTATGCTCCTTTAATTGCTGATTCATATCTACATTTAATGTCTAATTTTTGTGTGCAGCTTTTATTTCACACCTGGAGAGGGAATCTCTTTTTGAATCGACTCTTCTTTGGTTTTATTCATTTTTTTCTTGTATAATAAAGTTTTTAAAGAAATTTTTCCTCGTCTTCACCGGGCCGGGTCGTGAAGCGTCGATGTGTTGTTCTGTAAAGAGACTTTTTTTTTTTTTTTTTTTTTTTTTTGTGATTATCGTGCTACAAATAAAGTTTAGTTGCGCTGCGTTTGGCAGTGAAGGAGTTAAGTTTGGTTGCTGTGCGCTGCACAGAGCGTATTATGCAAGCCAAGCAGAGACACGGAGAGGAAGTGCATTACAGAATGCTGAGCTCAGGGCTTTGGCACGCCGCCAAGCCTCACACACACACACACACACACACACACACACACACACACACACACANAGCCTCACACACACACACACACACACACACACATACACACACACACACACAGAAAGCACTCAGCTGAGGGCATACCGATTTTTCCGGCAGCACAGCGGTCTCCTCCTCCTCCGCTCTCTCTCTCTCGCTCTCTCTCTCTCTCTCTATCTCTCTCTCAGCTGTTGGCCAGGCATGTCTGGGGCATGGCTGTGCAGCGGAGAGCGTCATGCATATACGTGCACATGTACAGTATGTGTAAGAAGGCAGTACGTGGAAGTGTGGGTGTTCAAAGGACCATACTGGTGATTTTTTTTTTTTTTTTTTTTTGCACGTTTGTTTGAGCTCTGTATACACGTTGCGTTGCTGAAATCCATTTAACGAAATATACACAAAAGAAACCACCGGTATGCTCCTTTAATTACTACAGTGAATACATCTTCAGTCTCACAGAATCAGCTGAAACACTTTTTTGATGAAAAGGTTTAGCATCACGTTAGCATTAGGATAACTCAAGCTAATAAATGCTCACACACACCTAGTTTGTCTGATTTGGTTTAAAGGACCATACCAGCCATTTTTCATGTTTGAGCTTAATAAATTAAATTTTCATACATGTAACGTTACTGACAATCATTTCCCAAAGCGTACTACTGGAACGGTGAATTAAAAATGTTTTTCCTACCCTCCAGACCTCCATTGGTTTCAGTTCATTCTGCTATTAAAATCAACTTGTTGATACTGTAAACGTTCTTGGGATAGGTAATCCATCATCACCAACAAGACGTGTATTCAGGTTTTTTTNGGGAACCCGCCACGGCTTCAGATCCCGAGCTGGTCTGCAGCGTGAGCATCAGCTTCGACCGCTGCAAAATCACCGCAGTGACGTGCAGCTGCGGCAACAAGGACATCTTCTACTGCGCGCATGTCGTGGCGCTGTCGCTCTACCGGGTACGGAAGCCCGAACAAGTCAAACTGTGCCTGCCCATCTCAGAGACGTTNGGCAACAAGGACATCTTCTACTGCGCGCATGTCGTGGCGCTGTCGCTCTACCGGGTACGGAAGCCCGAACAAGTCAAACTGTGCCTGCCCATCTCAGAGACGTTGTTCCAGATGAACCGGGATCAGCTGCAGAAGTTCGTCCAGTACCTGATTACCGTCCATCACACTGAGGTTCTGCCCACCGCGCAGAAGCTGGCAGACGAAATCCTCTCCCAGAATTCCGAGATCAACCAGGTCCACGGTGAGTGGGAAGCGATGGGAAGTGTGTGTTTGTGTTTGTGTGTGTGTGTTTGACTGTGTTTGACACATCAAGTACCACAAAAAACATGAAAAAGAACCACAGACGTGTTCGGAACGATGTTGGGAACTAGTTTACCCAAAATTCTCTTGAGTAGGAACGATGTGGTTCCCTCGAGTTCTACGTTTTTCGGCGACTTCCTTGTTCATGTTCCTGATAAAACGTTTTCTTTTGGACTTTATTTTACATCGTGGAAAGTTCTGGCTTTTATTAAAGTCATCCAGTCTCAATTGCTGCATATTAAAGGAGCATACCAGTAATTTTGGATGTGTGAAGCCAATAAAAACAACTCACATACATGTTACATTTTCCAAAACATGCTCCTTGTATGGTAAAAATATTAGAGTTGTTTTTCCTACCTTCCAGACTACCTTTCGATTCATTCCAGCACATTATGAAAATCAACTTATAGAGACTTGAATCGTGTTTGAGAAAAAAAAATCCATCACAGAGAATCACACGCTGTTGTTATTTTTTGTTGAAGTGACTTAATTTAAACGATGCAACACGGAGCTGCATGGAAGAAAATGTATGCCTCCGCCAGGGAATATAGTCCCAGAAAAAGACAGCTTTTACCGAGAAATTAAAAAGGACATTAGCAGGTGAAACATTGAATCTTAAGGTGGATGTATCACCTGAACATTTGAGTTTGAAAGATTAGGGATTTGGCAAAATATCACAAAAAATTAATTGTGGTTTTAGGTTTTGGAAAACGGTCGTGAGTAATGTAAGATGCAAAATCACCGGTATGGTCCTTTAAGTGCTGAAACATGTTGAAGTATTCTGTAGGCAGATTTGGCACCGTATGTGATATTGATCGCTGTTTAAGCTTCAACCAGCATGTGTTAATGCATTCATGCATCGATGCATTAATGCATGAATGCGTTAATGCAGATGCAGCAGACAGTGAACTATGTGCTTATGCATGCATATTCTTCCTGAAAAGATTTTTGTTACTTTAATAAAGTTTAAAAGGAGTTTTTTTGTTTTTTGGTGCAGGAGCTCCGGATCCG
Source organism: Lucifuga dentata (assembly GCA_014773175.1). Taxonomy (NCBI): domain Eukaryota; kingdom Metazoa; phylum Chordata; class Actinopteri; order Ophidiiformes; family Bythitidae; genus Lucifuga; species Lucifuga dentata. Next base: position 7,150 of record VXCM01005465.1, read on the forward strand.
ACGGCGGGTGCCAGCGTGGACGATGAGAACTGCTGGCATCTGGACGAGGAGCAGGTTCAGGAACAGGTCAAGCTCTTCCTGTCGCAGGGCGGATACCACGGCTCAGGAAAACAGCTCAACTTACTGTTCAGCAAGGTAACGGTACTCAGGCTGCATGACGTTCTCCTGGAAAATCCAAACATGCACAGACTTTCATTAAAGGACCATACCACCCATTTTGCACTTTTGAGCCTAATATATTCAATTTTCATACATGTAACGTTACTGACAATCATTTCCCAAAACATACTACTGGAAGAGTGAATTAAAAATGTTTTTCCTACCTTCCAGACCTCCATTGGTTTCAGTTCATCCTGCTATTAAAATCAACTTGTTGATACTGTAAACGTTCTTGGGATAGGTAATCCATCATCACCAACAAGACGTGTATTCAGGTTTTTTTAGAAGTTATGTAATTTTAGTGTTTAAGTTCAATAAAAAGCGTGGAGTGATCTGAATTTGCTTCCTAGTGATGCATTCAAGTGCTGCAGTGAAGAACTGACAACAGGAAGCATGTTTTGATCACTCCATGCTTTTTAGGTCAGGTAAAGTTTATTTATAAAGCACCTATCAGGAGCAAAACTCACAACGTTCTTCACAATAAAATAAAATTTAAACAAACAGCCAAAACAGACAAAATACAAACCAAATCAGGTAAAAGCCTGTCTGTATAAAAACGATTTAAGAATTTAAGAGACATTTGAAGAGTTTTATTGAGCTTAAACGCTAAAATTACATAACTTCTAAAAAAACCTGAATACATCGTATAAACACACTTTTGCTGCCACAGCTCTACCAGACTTTCCTTTTTGTTTCACACGTTTTGCCTCCATCTCTTCAGTTTGGCTGCTTGCCGTTGTTGTTTTTTTTTCTCAATCTTTATTCAAAATGGCGCTAACGGTGTCGCTTTCCTGCAGTCCTATTGGCTGGTCAGTAGATGTAGGTCGTAACAGATTGTGAGATTATCTTCCTAAATTTCTGACACAAAAACAATCTGAAATCTACGTTAAAGTCGTATATTTTGGGAAATGGTTATCAGTAATGTAACTTGTATATGGATCGAATATATTGGGCTGAAACACGCGGTATGATCCTTGAAAGTGTTCCCGTGGAGACGAGGGATGTTTTATGTTTTGTCTCTCATAGTGCCCCCTACTGGACGTTTAATCCTCCGACTGACGTAAAGCAAACGCTCACGCAGCTCCTGCTGAAGTCCACGCCCACTTTAATCCTCGCTGTGGCTGTGCAGCTCGTTTTACCCAGAATGCATTGTGTCTGCAGGTGAGGGAGATGCTGAAGATGAGAGATTCTAACGGCGCTCGCATGCTAACTCTGATCACGGAGCAGTTCATGGGCGATCCCAGACTGGCGCTGTGGAGGCAACAGGGGACCACCATGACTGACAAGTACAGGCAGCTGTGGGACGAGCTAGGTAACACACACACACACACACACACTGATAATTTTACTGTATGCACGAGTGTTTCTGTTTCCTTGTCACATTTTTCCATGCACACACTATCACATTGGTGTGCATTTTTAAAGGACCATACCGTCCATTTTGCATGTTTGAGCCTAATATATTCAGTTTTCATACATGTAAATGCTTTGGGAAATGATTGTCAGTAATGTTACATGTATGAAAACTGAATATATTAGGCTCAAACACGGAAAATGGGTGGTATGGTCCTTTAAACATAAACTAGCCTTTATTCTTCTTGTGTTAATCAGGAAAACTTGGATAGATTTTTCCTAAAGGAGCTAAAATCTCATTGAAATTACCAAAAAAAAAAAAAAAAAAAAAAAGCTCTGTATTTTCATGATCTCTTTGGAAGAACCAGCAGAACAAAATGTTTTCTGGTTTCTGCAGATGTACACTCATTTTAATGGTAAAGTTATTTTTTTTTGTCATACTTTCACATAAAACCTACAGAGACTTAAAACCAACCAGCAGCTTCAGAAATGAATTTTATTTTATTTGAATAGAAAGTGATGAAAACGACTGAACTCTGCTGTTATTTGCATTTATTCAAACGATTCTTTCCATCCTGAAGGCGATCGTTATTCCAGACGACCTCATTTAATTTCTCTGATTCTTTTCCTCCTTTTTTTGTTTTTTTTTATTTTAATTGAATCACTCACATTCCATCACTCAGCTGACATTTTCTTTCTGTCTCCTTTTTTTCCCTTTCTTCGTCGTTGTCCTCATCACGGCTCGAACAAAGAGACGAGATAAAGCCTCTCGTCTCCCGTCCCCTCCCCCCGTCTTTACAGTCCCTCCTGCAATCCACTTCTTCACCTCTTCTCCCGTCTTTCCTTTTTCCTCCCTCATTTTGTCATCTGTATTCGTTTTTTATTTATTTCCCATCCTCCGCTTCCTCTCTAACGATGACGGCCAGTTTGTTTAATTTGTCAAAGATTTGAATAGTAGTTTGTTATACAGTATTTCTCAGTACTCCAACCTCTTATTGTGTACCTGTGTGTGTGTGTGCAGGCGCTTTGTGGATGTGCATCGTGTTGAACCCCCACTGTAAGCCGCAGCAGAAGGCGTTCTGGCTTCAACAGCTTCGCAGGTGGAACGGCGTGGATGTGTGCCCCTTGGAGGACGGTAACCATGGCAGCGAGCTGACCAACCTGACCAACGCGCTGCCCCAGGGCCCGCCTGGCAACCCAGGTGAGACACCCGGCCAACGCCGAGATGCACGCCCCCTCCTTCTGATTTCCTAACTCCTCCATCAGGAACTCCATCCTTCTTTCCTTCCTCGTCTCCTTTATGCCTCAAATATTTCTTTTCCTTTCCTCCTCCTCCTCCTCTTCCTCTGCTGCCATTAAATCCTCTTCCTCCCCTTCCCCCTCTCTCTTTTAATCAAGTGTCTTTCCCTCAATCTCTGTGCCTGAGAGCCTTATTACCTTTATAGCGCGACTAATAGAATGAAGCAAACGACGCATTTAAAATCCTGCAGCCTTTAATTCTGTGTCTGTTCGGCTAAAATACACAAAATACACACATTAGCATTTCTGTCAGGTGTTAAGAGCGAGATTGTGACCTGCTGAAGTTGATCCACGCTATTATTGTGTAGAATTAAACCATATATACAGATAAAACACACACTGTACATACACATATATTACATCCACACACAAGGGTGCAAAAGTTTAGAATCATGTTCATGTTTTTGGTAGAAACTGATGCTTTTATTCACCAAGGTGGCTTAAAATTAATGAAGTTTATATCAAAGACAATAATAATGTTGTGTATTGCGATTACAGCTGCTGATTTTTCTTTGTGTAAAACTGTAAAACCCCATTTTCATCTGCCGTGATGAAAGTAATCACGTTTAAATGTTTGAATTTGTTATTACAGACGCTTTTGTAATCGTATTAGCACATTATTCTGTTCAGTTAAGCAGGTAAATTATCTTGCTGCCAGAATGAAAGTTTAATTCTGGGTTCAAAAATGGCCAAAAACTGAACTTTTTCTCAAAAAACACATCTGTCTGCTGCTGCTTTGTGAAATGAAAGTTATTCCATGTGTCAGATGGTTAAAAACTGAAGACTTCATACAGAATGATCCAGCTTCTGACAGGAAAAGGACAAACTGGATCAAACAGGAAACGAAGCATAGATGCAACAGGAACATCAGAGTCTGTCGTCTGAGTAATATAACGTCGATTTGGTGAAGAAACAGGAAGTTGGAGTTTCTTTGATGGACTGATCGCCAGATTTTAATGTCAATGCTTTCTTAATTTATCTGCTATAAGGAATTTTTGTCCTGTTTTATGTTTGTCTGTAGTTTTATGTCATTGCTGCATATGTTGGCCAGGATGATCTTGAAAAAGAATTTTTTTTTAATCTCAGCAAGGCTCTCCTGGTTAAATAAAGATTAAATAAAATAAAGAATAAAATGTGTTGAGCTCTTATGGGACGAGCTTCACTGTGAACCGACAGGAGAAGCTACAGGAAGAACTGCAGTGGATTAAAACGTCTCCTGATGTCCTGAAATCTGACAGCCAGAATTTGATGAATAGAACGATTCTACACAATAACAACGTAATGTCTCATCAATTCAGCACCCGCCTTGGTGAATAAAATATAAACTTCTATCAAACTGATGAAAATTTATTTAATTTGTGAGTTATTAAACTGGCAAATTTGCGAGTTTTTTTGTGAGTTCATGACCTTATTAAATTATACTTTTCCATCGGATTTAGCAATAAAGAAATACTTGTGCTTTTAGCGCAAACTCATCAAATTATTATAAGCATACAGACTTTTAAAACTGGTAAATTTTTGAAATTTTTTAAAACAATTTTTAAAGCAAATTTGCGAGTTTTCAAACTCAATAATGCCCCCCTCGTTTTTTGGGTTTTTTTTTTTTTTTTTGTCTTATATGGCCCTAATATAGTGTCGTAAAAATTCAAATAAAATGATTGTTGATTTAAAAAAAAAAAAACAGATGGAAAAAATTTTAGTTTTAAAACAATTTTTTAAAACAAATTTGCAAGTTTTCAAACTGCAATAATGCCCCCCTCATTTTTTTTTGTCTTTTATGGCCCTAATACACCACTGTAAAAATTCAACTAAAAAGATTGTTGATTTAAAAAAAAAAAAAAGTAAATTTTTTGTTGTTTCCAAACTTTTGGACCTTGACACTCTCCGTCTCTCCTAGTCTCTCGAAGTCGGACTCACCGGACAGTGTTCACACGGGCGATTGAGGCCTGCGACCTGCACTGGCAGGACCCCCACCTGCAGCACGTCATTGGTGAAGACCACTATACCACCTACTGTTACCATGACAACCACGACAGCTCCCTCTTTGACGGCCGAGGGTGGCCTCTGTGGCACGGTGAGAGGACGGGTGGGGGCGGAGACAAATTAAATTAAGGAGATAAACGGAGGGAAGAACTGAAATGTCTTTTCTTTTTTCCCGTCTCAGAGCACGTCCCCACCGCCTGCGCCCGAGTGGACGCTCTGAGGTCACACGGTTACCCAAAGGAAGCGCTCAGGCTTGCCGTCGCCATCGTCAACACGCTGCGGAGGCAACAGCAGAAACAGCTGGAGTTCTTCCGCAATCACAAGAAAGGTCAGATTCACTTTTTTCTTTTTTTACACACTCAGAATTCAGCATTCAGATTACAAACGCACAGAAATACTGGAGAATATACTGCATAAACCCTTCTATAAGCCGACCCCCTGATGTTGTTCCATCAGTTTATTTGTTTTTCTGGGTATTGTCATAGTGTTCCTCTGATTTTCTGAAAATAATCCACGTACCGTTAAACATGATATTTATTTCAGCAGCTGATTACNTCCTCTGATTTTCTGAAAATAATCCACGTACCGTTAAACATGATATTTATTTCAGCAGCTGATTACCGTAACTGACCAATCACAGTAGCGCTTATTGGCCTCCAAAAATGGCCGCTGCAAAATGTGCTGATTAGATGTTTAGTCAGGAAATATCTCATTCTAAGGTCTGATTTAAACTATTTTCATGGGTAGTGGTAATGGGTAGTATTTCCACTCAGGAAATTTCCTTCTCTGGGATCTAATCTGAATTTCTCATGTATAAGCCGACCCCCCGATTAGCTTTGTGACATTTGGTAAAAAAAAACAAAAACTCGGCTTATACTCCAGTATATACGGTAAACCTCGACTTTTTGGCATTCAGATCTTTGTTTGTATAAATCTTCGGTTTCCCTTTACAAACTGAGATTAAATCAGGTTTAGAAAATAATTCTGGTCATAAATAAATCCGCTCTCTGAGAATGAGAAGATAATCGCGTTTTGCAGAAATGCAGCAGAACGTTTAATATATACGATATAAACTTTCATCATTTCCTGTTATTACCTCTGATGAGGAGCTTATTAAGATGCACCTGCATCTGTTCATTTATTTATTATCAGGATTCATCAAAACATTCTCAGCTGTTTTTGACTAAACTTGGTGGAAGGACTCGTTATTTTAGTGTGGATCTGAATCCAGGGCAGAGCCAGGAAATTAAAAAAATTATTTCTGAATGCTGATAGTACGGAAGCCCGTTTCTGCAACTTGAAATAAAAAAGAGTTCTGAGATTAAAGTCAGAATTCTAAAATGAAAATCAGAATTCTGACTTTAATCTTAGAACTCTTTTTTTTTTTCAAGTGGTGTAAACGGGTTTCCATACTGATAGAGAGTGGGATTTTTTGTCATTTTTGTCAGTTCCTTAAAAATTAATTCAGAAACTCAGTGATAGAAATCAGGCATATTTAGAGTCTGAAGCAGGAACAAATCTGGATCTGCGTCCGACTCCACACCCGCTGTGATTGGTCAGGTGTGGAAGTGGGGAGAGTTCTAATTTCTTTCTCAAACTCTCTTTTTCTTCTGGTCGCTGTGTCCGTTCTCCATGAGAGAACAGGAAGTGAAAGTGTGTCCCGTTATCACAAAAAACATCACAAAAACACAGAATTCCCATTATTATAACTCCTCCCTCTGCTGTTATTTCCTGTTTATGTGATTAATCACACTGAGATTACAAAAACAAAGACACACACACACACACACACACACACACACACACACACACACACACATCATCATGCCTCCTCCTGTCAGGTCAGGAAAGATGAACCATAATGTGGATTTTATTCCATAATAGACCAAATCCAGATATTCCTACTTTTATTAGTGACCAATAAAGCAATTAAGTTTTATTATTATTATTATTATTATTATTATTGTTATAAGCTGTTTCTTTCTCTTACACGGGTTTCGTCGCAGCACCATGGTAACACTGTGGTGCGTGTTATTAGCGTTCTAACCGTGTGTCTGCGTTGCTGCAGAGCTGCTCCATAAAGGCGTCACCTCGGTAACCAACACGGAGGGCTGGGTCGGTCATCCTCTGGACCCCATTGGCACGCTCTTCAGCACCCTCACGGAGACAGGGCGGGGCCACGAGGAGGGCGCCGCGGGACTCCTCGACTTCTCAGGTACACACACACATACTTTTCTTTGTGTGCATGTTTGTGATTTCATTTATGCCACCGTGATTGCATCTTCCTGTCGGAGCCGCAGGCCATCAGGATCCAATCAGCAGCAGCACTGTGGACGTGTGATTGGCCTCCAGTCATCCTCCAATAACGGCTCATGAATAAGAAATGCGGCAGGAAAAACATTCCAATTAAAAAGTGTTAATTACGCAGGAGTTCATACGGCTGGAACAGGAAAATCACGTCGTGTTTGGCTGCGTTTTGATACGAGTCGAGTGTGTGTGTGTGTGTGTGTGTCCTTAGGGAATGTTAATCCTCCTGGGACGAGCTGTAAGGCCTGCCAACGTATCATTAAGCTGTTAGAAAAATGATCATCATCCTCAGGAGAATAAACCTGTGAACAAAAGAACCAGAAAGAACAAATAGATCAATAGATTTATCAATACTTTGATCAATAGCTCAAAGGGACTATTTTCTTCCTGTTTTTCCTCCCTGGCTGTAATGTCTTTCTTCTCCTTCGTTCTCAGGCTCGCTGGGTGCCGGTAGGAGGGTGGAGCTTCCTGTTTTCCCAGCGCAGCGCTTCCTGGAGGAGGACGAGTCGTTCGTGTCACTCGCCGTAGAAACGGCTCTGGTTGGCTTAGGGCAGCAGAGGGCGATGCCAGACGGACTTTACGCCCAGGAGAAAGTGTGTCGCAACGAAGAGCAGCTATTGGCTAAGCTCCAGGAAGTGGAGTTAGACGGAACGTTGGTGAAGATCTTCCGTAAGCAAGCCGTTTTCCTGCTGGAAGGTAAGACGCACCAAACTTTAAAGGACCATACCATCTGTTTTACATGATTGAGCCTGATATATTCAATTTTCTTACACATAACGTTACTGACAATCATTTCCCAAAGCATACTACTGGAACGGTGAATTTAAAATGTTTTTCCTACCTTCCAGACCTCCATTGGTTTCAGTTCCATGCCTGGAAATTTCCTTCTCTGGGATCAGATTTGAATTTCTCGTTTATAAGCCGAACCCTGATTTGCCTTGTGAAATTTGCTAAACTCGGCTTATACTCGATTATTAATGTAATGTTCATTTGCAAACCCCGTCTAACCCAGAAAACACACACGATCTACACACAGGAAGTCACAGATTGAACTGTTGTGCTTGTCGAGCGTGTTTGTTCTGAACATGTGTCGATTTACATTTCCGTGCTTCTGTCTTCATGTTGTGTGTTCTACGTCTGTTTGCTGACGCTGTGTGTACTGTGTACTGTGTGTGTGTGTGTGTGTGTGTGTGTGTGTGTGTGTGTGTGTGATGTGATGTGGCTCCTGGTTCAAGACTTTTTCACTCCAAACACACTCGTGGTGCATCTGAGAGGCCTGTTATAGAAGCCATTCTTCTTGTCTTATTAAGTCTCTGGATTATAAGATTATCAATATATTTGTTTTATTTGATTTTTTTTAGAATATCTCAAAAGGCTGACATCTGCTAAAATCAAATAATGGCTTCCATCGTATTTTTTATTGTCTTAATGAAAAAGCAGCAATGAAACTGATGAAATGACCTTTGACCCTTCCCGTGTTGCTGCTCCTGTTTGTAACGACCAAAGAAACGCTGTGAGTCGATCCAAAATGCCGCTCACGACCACAAAGGGCGGAGTTAACGCTCTGTTACCAAAGAGAAAAAAACTGCGATAGTGTCAGAAATTTAGGATGAAAATCTGACAGCGAGTTTATAAACCAACCAATAGGAACGCGGCGTGAAACGTGATAACACGAATATCATGACAGCAGTCAGGTTCTTATGTGTGTGTGATGGAGAGAGAGAGAGAGAGAGAGAGATTCAACAAGAGGGGAGACTGAAAAAGAGAAGAGAGATTCGCATGAGAGAGAGAGAGAGAGAGAGAGAGAGAGAGAGAGAGAGAGGAGACTGAAAAAGAGAGGGAGAAAGAGAGATTGAAAGAGAGAGAGAGACTGAAAAAGAGAGAGAGAGAGAGATAGAGACAGAGAGAGAGAGAGAGTTTTCTGACTCTTGTTGTTTTTTTACAGCGGGTCCGTACAGCGGTCTGGGCGAGTTGCTCCACAGAGAAAGCGTTCCCATGCACACCTTCACCAAGTACCTGTTCTCTTCCCTGCTACCTCACGACGCCGACCTGGCGTACAAACTTGCACTGAGGGCCATGAGGTGAGTCACATGACCTCCGTACATCACGTCATCATCATCCTGTCCAGAGGAAGAGGAGGAGGCAGATTTAGGAGCTTCCTGTTCAACGTTTAATGACAAAACCTGGAATTTTCACTAAAGAATTCAAAGGTGCTGAAAAGGACTTTTATGAAATGTGTGAATAATAAATATCTGCAGTTTTCTCCCTGACCGCCACGGGTGTTATGAAACTTTATGTCCTCTTGCCAAAAATGAACCCTCCTATTGACTTTTTAACAATATGTGTAGGTGTACATTAAAATATCAGACTTAAATTACAAATGAGTAAAATTAAAGATGTAAAAGATGTTTTTTTACAGCAGCAGCAGCATAACAGGATCTCTGAGTGCAGGTTTTGGGAAAAGGGAATTGAGTTTTTATTTTTAAAGCCGTTCGTATTCTCTGCGTTTGTGGCCTGAGGTAAAGATCCACCTGTCTTTAGGTGTGCAGGCACGCAAAGGAAAAATATTGATTTATTCTATAAAAAAAGAAATGTTGCACTGTGATGAAAACTTTACCTCCAAGCTGCTACGAGCCTCTGATGCTGTCTGAGACGACAGATCTGTCTTGATGTCTTCCTGTCTTTGTGCTTTTATGACGGCATGTTAAGGCCATAGAGATTAAAATAATAGTAACATGAAGGGGAGGTTATATTCTGAGAAAAAATTCACTAAATTATGTGAAAAAAATGACAAATTTGGAGAAAAAAAATCTTAGAAATTTGTGAGGAAAAAAAAGTCCAAAACTTGCCAGAAGAAAAAAATTGTGAGTTTTTTTCTCCTGGCAAGTTTTGGAATTTTTTTTTCTCACAAAATTTGTAAGAAAAAAATGCAGAAACTTGCTAGAAAAAAATAACCTCATAAATCTGCGAGAAAAACTCACAAATGTGGAGAAAAACTCACAAATTTGGAGGAAAAACTCTTAAAATTGGAGGAAAAACTCACAAATTTGGAGAAAAACCTCAGAAATTTGTGAGGGAAAAATGCTGAAACTTCCTAGAAAAAAAAACTCACAAATTTACAAGAACAACGCAGAAATTTGAAGAAAAAACTCAGAAATTTGAAGGAAAAAACTCAGAAATTTGTGAGAAAAAAATTCCAAAATTTGCGCCAAAAAAAACTCTCAAATTTGCAAGAACAACTCAGAAATTTGAAGAAAAAACTCAGAAATTTGTGAGAAAAAAATTCCAAAATTTACAAGGAAAAAAAAACTTCTCAAATTTGCAAGAACAACTCAGAAATTTCCAAGAGAAAAAAAATCATTCAAAGTCAGAAAAATATGAGAAAAGAGGAACTTCTGCTTTCCACAGGTAAAGACTAATCATGTCTGCAGTCAATTATACTTTTCCATCAGATTTAGCAACAAATAAATACTTGTGTTTTTACCTGAAATCATCGAATCACCATGAGCATTCAGAGTCTGAGGAGACACTGAAGTGAAATGAGTTTATTCAGAAGAAAAACCAAAGATGAAGCGTTGCTGGTTACATTTACAAGAGATTCAAACGGATTCCTCTTCTCCTTATTTTTTTTTATAGCCATAACATTTCATCGTAAAGTTGAACTAATAACGATTTCTTGCTCGTGTATGTTCAGGTTACCGGTCCTGGAGTCCACGGCGTCCTCCGGCGACCTGCCTCGGCCTCATCATATCGTGTCGGTGGTGCCGAACCGGTACCCTCGCTGGTTCACGCTGAGCCACATCGAGTCTCAACAGTGTGAGCTAGCCTCCAGCATGCTAACCGCTGCTAAAGGTACACACACACACACACACAACTTTTTATTTATCATTATGCATGCATCATTGACTTGTGCACTCATATAATATAGTTTCATGTCCAGCATGGTTTCTTGGTAGAATATAATTAGTGTCCATATTAAACAGGTAAATTATTATTCACATTAAACCATTGTATTAGCATAAAGAAGTGTCCGTTCTGATATTTTTCTTATTTATCCATTCCATTCATCGGGAGGGAAAAAAGAGAGGAAAATGAAGTGAATAGAGTCAAAAATAAAAGAAAAAATAAGAATAAATGAAAAATTATTGTCCTCAGTCATCAACATATATTCAAATATATAGTTTATATCAATAAATTCCTGTTTATTTCTGCTGGTAGTCCATTATTGGTTTCCATCTAACCATAAATATATCCATGACCAGTCATAATTTGGATGTTATATTCTCCATATAGGAAACATTTTGTAATTTGTCATGCCATTGATTCATTGTTGGAGGTTGGAGGCTCCGCTGAGACATTATCATCTTCTTTGCTATTACAAGGATTATTTTCAATAGGAATTAATTATTTCCAGTTATATTATTAGGAAAGATTCCCAACAAGTAACAAAGAGGACCTAAAGCTAAATCAACTTTAAGAATTGTATTTATTTCCTTGCGTAATAGCAGTATTCGAAAGTGTGATAGTGTTCAAAAAAACCTCATTTTTACTTTCCAATTTACATTGTGATACTGAAAAACATCCAATCTCAATATTATCAAATGTTAAAAGTATCCAAAATTGCTTTGAAATAATTCTGCTTATGTGCAATGATTCTTGGTTTAATTAAAAAATAGCAAACGGATTCTATAGAAACCATCTAGAATGAGTGGAGAGTAAAAAAAATCATTCAGGCTCATGTGAGCTGCTTCTTATGTTTCAGTCTCAGTTGAGCGGAGATTAACTTTGGTTGTGTGTCGCGGTTCGTTGTGTTACCAGGTGATGCTCGTAAGCTAGAAACAGTGTTAGAGTCCATCCAGAAGAACATCCACTCCTCGTCCCACATCTTCAAACTGGCCCAGGATGCCTTCAAAATCGCCACGCTGATGGACAGCCTACCAGACATCACGCTGCTCAAAGTCTCCCTGGAGCTGGGCCTTCAGGTAACAAACATGCATGCACGAGCACACGCACACTTCAAATACACCTGGCTAATCTTCTGTCTCCTACAGGTGATGAGAATGACCTTGTCGACCTTGAACTGGCGTAGGAGAGAGATGGTGCGATGGCTGGTAACATGTGCGACTGAAGTTGGTGAGTTAGCTGCTAGCTTACGACACACAGCAAGCAGAAAATTACCTGTTTAATGAAAAAACAAAAGGATCTAAGATCGAACCCAGTGGAACGCCAAAGTCAATTTTAGAACATGCAGAAGAATTTTCAATATCAGGACAAATTTGATGAAACACACTTAAAAGACCAGTGGTTTTTGCATGTTTGAGCCCAAAAACTATACATTACGTTACTGCCAACCATTTTCTAAAACATAAAACCCTGTTTTAGTTTCGTGTTATTTTGCCAAATCCCCTAATCTTTCAAAATCAAATGTTCAGCTGATAAATCCACCATAAAACTCATGTTTCGCATATTAACACATACAAGCCAATGTAGAAGGCACAGTTGTTTTTAATTTCTGCTTAAAAACCGTCATCTCCTGGGACTATTTTCCCTGGCGGAGGCATACATTTTATTCTGTGTAGCTCCATGTTGAACTAGTTAAATAAGGTAACTTTGACAAAAAAAAAATAAGAAAGACATTTGATTTGCTGTGATGGATTATTTATCTCAGCACATATCTACAAGTTGATTTATTATGTTGTACTGGAAGGACTGAAACCAATGGCAGTCTAGAAGGTAGGAAAAACAATTGTAATATTTCCCGCTCCAGTAGCATGTTTTGGAAAGTGGTTTGCACTAAGATAAGATAATACTTGACTGTCCCAGAGGGAAATTTGTCTTGGACACGCACTACTACTGTACATCGCTGTACATCAAACACATAATTCTACATTACAGATTAAAAATAATAGATTAAAAAAAATAAACAAAAATGTAAAACATGCAAAAATCGGTATGCTCCTTTAAAATGCTCCTTTTCTTTCCTTCCTACTAGGTGTATTTGCACTGGACAGCATCATGCAGAGCTGGTTCACCCTCTTCACGCCCACCGAAGCCACCAGCGTTGTGGCGACCACGGTCATGTCCAGCAACACCATCGTCCGTCTCCACCTGGACTGCCATCAGCAGGAGAAACTTGCCAACTCCGCCCGCACGCTGGCCCTCCAGTGTGCCATGAAGGACCCCCAAAACTGCGCCCTGTCAGCCCTGACGCTCTGCGAGAAGGACCACATTGCCTTCGAGACGGCCTATCAGATCGTACTGGATGCGGCGGCTACGGGAATGAGCTACACGCAGCTGTTTACAATCGCGCGCTACATGGAGCACCGTGGTTACCCGATGAGGGCGTACAAATTAGCCACGTTAGCCATGACTCACCTTAACCTCAGCTACAACCAAGACACACACCCGGCAATCAACGATGTGCTCTGGGCGTGCGCACTCAGTCACTCGCTGGGGAAGAACGAACTGGCGGCCGTCATCCCCCTGGTGGTGAAGAGCGTGAAATGCGCCACCGTGCTATCGGACATTTTGCGGCGATGCACATTAACAATGCCGGGGATGGTGGCGCTGCACAGCCGCAGGAACTCTGGGAAACTCATGTCTCTGGATAAAGCTCCTCTGAGGCAGCTACTGGACGCAACGATCGGGGCTTACATCAACACTACGCACTCGCGGCTAACGCACATCAGCCCACGGCACTACAGCGAGTTCATCGAGTTCCTCAGCAAAGCCAGAGAGACATTTCTCATGGCGCACGACGGGCACATCCAGTTCACGCAGTTCATAGACAACCTGAAACAGATTTACAAGGGCAAGAAGAAACTCATGATGCTCGTTCGAGAGAGATTTGGTTGAAAAGAAACAACTCGAAGACCAAAACAGCTCTTTTTTACTTGATTCTCCTTTATTCTCTCTGACTTGAAGTGAAAATCCACCTGAAATAATGTTCATACGGAGCTTATTCCTGTGATTTTTACCATGAGAAGAAGGAATAATCTGCTCTGTGACAGTCGGAGAGTGACGCGTGAATGGAATTTGCACTCTGAAGTGAATCGAATCGCTCAAGGTGATAGGAATAAGATATGAAATATGTTTTAGGGCAAATTTTCTCCTTAAAGGACAATGTCGGTGATTTTGCATGTTTAAGCCCAATAAATACGACCAACATACATGTTATATTACTGAAAACCATTTTCCAAATCAAAAAAAAAAATTATTTTATTTTGCCAAATCCCCTAAACTTTTAAAAGCAAATTTTCAGGTGATACACCTTGAAAATTCACCTGCTAACACGTATGACTGAACGTAGAAGTCGGTCATTTTTAATTTCTCAGTAAAAGCCATCTTCTTTTAGGACTATATTCTGTGGCGGAGGCATACATTGTCTTCCATGTAGCTCCATGTTGGAGCGGTTAAATAAAGTTAGGAAAGGTAGGAAAAACAATTCTAATATTTACCTCTCCAGTAGTATATTTTGGAAAACAGTTAACAGTAATGTAATGTGTATGCGGGTTACATTTATTGGGCTCAAACATGCAAAATTCAACTTTAAAATTAAAGAAAAAAAGTTAAATGTACTGTAAACCATTTAAGCCAGACCTGGTGTTGAGATGTATCAAACAGAAGAGTCATGGAAGTTTGCGTGTTTTTCCCTTTACATGTATGAAAGGAGAGATGAAGAGTTTGGCGCTGAGTTTATGTTGTCCGCCGGCAAAACATCCAGCTTGCACTTCTTTTCCTTCAGCAAACGCTCACAGCCTCAAAAAAAAAAAGAAGAGAAACGGCTTTAAACCAAATGTAGCAGCAACTCCATCTGAAGTAACGAGTAACGAGTAATGAGTACCTCTGATTAAGGATCCAGCTTTACTCCATCCACCACTCCACCTGTGTCAAAACCCCACATTTACCAGCCCAAAACCCTCAATTACTGACTTTTTATATCTTGTGCACACAAACTATGATGTTGTGCCGACAATATAATTTGTATGTACAACACAACTTATCTTGTGTGCACAAATTATTATCTCATGCACATGAGATAATTATCTTGTGGGAACTAGTTGTCTTGTGCTCGCAAGATAAGTTATTATCTTGCACATGAGATAATTATTTTGTGGAAACAAATTATTATCTTGTGCACACAAGAT
The DNA here is from genome assembly GCA_014773175.1 of Lucifuga dentata. Classification (NCBI taxonomy): domain Eukaryota; kingdom Metazoa; phylum Chordata; class Actinopteri; order Ophidiiformes; family Bythitidae; genus Lucifuga; species Lucifuga dentata. The sequence continues at coordinate 22,398 of VXCM01005465.1, forward strand.
AATTATCTTGTGGGAACAAGTTATTATCTTGTGCACACGATATAATTTGTGTGCACAACATAACTTATCTTGTGCGTACTTATCTCGTGCACATGAGATAATTATCTTGTGGGAACAAATTATCTTGTGCTTGCAAGATAAGTTATTATCTTGTGCACACAAGATAATTATTTTGTGGAAACAAGTTATTATCTTGGGCACACAATATAATTTGTTGCACAACATAACTTATTTTGTGTGTACAAATTATTTTGTGCGCATGAGATAATTATCTTGTGGGAACAAGTTATCTTGTGCTCGCAAGATAAGTTATTATTAGTTATAAAAAATAATTATTTTGTGGAAACAAGTTATTAGCTTGTGTGGACAATATCATTTGTGTGCACAACATAACTTATCTTGTGTGCACAAATTATTATCTTGTGCACACAAATTCTGATCTTGTGCATACAAACTATTATGTTGTGTGGACGATATAATTTGTACACACAACACAACTTATCTTGAGCACACAAATTATTATATTGTGTGCATGAGATAATTGTCTTGTGGGAACAAGTTATCTTATGCTCACAAGATAAGTTATTATCTTGTGCACACAAGATAATTATTTTGTGGAAACAAGTTATTATCTTGGGCACACAATATAATTTGTTGCACAACATAACTTATTTTGTGTGTACAAATTATTTTGTGCGCATGAGATAATTATCTTGTGGGAACAAGTTATCTTGTGCTCGCAAGATAAGTTATTATTAGTTATAAAAAATAATTATTTTGTGGAAACAAGTTATTAGCTTGTGTGGACAATATCATTTGTGTGCACAACATAACTTATCTTGTGTGCACAAATTATTATCTTGTGCACACAAATTCTGATCTTGTGCATACAAACTATTATGTTGTGTGGACGATATAATTTGTACACACAACACAACTTATCTTGAGCACACAAATTATTATATTGTGTGCATGAGATAATTGTCTTGTGGGAACAAGTTATCTTATGCTCACAAGATAAGTTATTATCTTGTGCACACAAGATAATTATTTTGTGGAAACAAGTTATTATCTTGGGCGCACAATATAATTTGTTGCACAACATAACTTATTTTGTGTGTACAAATTATTTTGTGCGCATGAGATAATTATCTTGTGGGAACAAGTTATCTTGTGCTCGCAAGATAAGTTATTATTAGTTATAAAAAATAATTATTTTGTGGAAACAAGTTATTAGCTTGTGTGGACAATATCATTTGTGTGCACAACATAACTTATCTTGTGTGCACAAATTATTATCTTGTGCACACAAATTCTGATCTTGTGCATACAAACTATTATGTTGTGTGGACGATATAATTTGTACACACAACACAACTTATCTTGAGCACACAAATTATTATATTGTGTGCATGAGATAATTGTCTTGTGGGAACAAGTTATCTTATGCTCACAAGATAAGTTATTATCTTGTGCACACAAGATAATTATTTTGTGGAAACAAGTTATTATCTTGGGCGCACGATATAGTTTGCATGTACAACATAACTTATCTTGTGCGCACCGATTATTATCTTTTGTGCATGAGATAATTATTTTGTGGAAACAAGCTAGTATCTTGTGCGCACAAGATAATTATTTTGTGCGCACAAGATTTAAAAAATTGTTATTTAGGACTTTCGGGGCTCCGTACACATTCTTGATTTTTTTTTTATAATTATTTTCTCGATGTTTCTTCTGTCTCGGGGTTTCACAGTGTTGCTCACAGAACTTTCAGTTTCCTTATTTTCCAAAAAACTCCAAAACTGTCACTGTGCTTACATGTGGAAAAACTTAGCGACTGTCAACATACATTCTCAGGGATTTTCTTTATAAAAGCAGATTAAAAAAATGTAAAAAGAAAAAAACAAAAACAAAAAAACAAAGAACAAAAGCATTTTATTGTCATTGTATATATATAAAAGTATATGTATGAATGTTTAAAAAAGTGTATAGGTTAATTTATGAGAAAATATTCTATGTAATGCACAATACTTGAAGCTGCAGTACGTTAAAAAACATATCAGAAAGACTTGAAATGTTCGCAGCGCTTTGCTTTGCGACGCGTTCACTGAACCGTACTGCAAAAAAACGCCAACTGGACGATGGGAAACGTGCGTAGTAAATATTCTCCAGAGACGGAGCGTTTTGCAGGTCAGTCACACCTGTGTGAGGCAGCAAGTCTTCAGCTATTTCTAAATATTAAAGGACCAAAATGGTGATTTTGCAGGTTTGAGGCCAATATATACACTGCCTGCATACACATTACATCCAGAACATACGGTTAAAATCATATTTTAGTTTTCCTGTTTTGCCAAATCCCCTGATCTTTAAAAATCAAATTTTCAGGTGTTACATCCACTTTAAAATTAAATGTTTCACCTTCTAAAAATAGCATCCAAATGTAGAAGGGACGGCCATTTTTAATTTCTCAGTAAAAGCCGCCTTCTCCTGGGACTATATTCCTTGGTGGAGTAATACGTTTTCTTCATGCAACTCCATGTTGGATCATTTCAATAAAGTTACTTACCTTAAGTCTCTACGTTGAAATTTACCTGGAAACTATTTGGCAGCAATGTTGTATATATCAGGCTCCAACATGCAAAAATCACTGGGATGCTCCTTTAAGTATGAATCTGTTAGTACAATGGAGTGAAATTTGGCTTCTTCCTCGTTTGTGACAACAAACATCCGATATCTCGGCTTTGCGCGGGACAGAAAGTTGCTCTATGCTGTAGGTCTCGACTGTTCCACTTTTTTATGCTTTTTTGTTTTTGTGTTTTTTTTCTCCTTATTGATTTATTTCTTATTATTTATTTCTCTCTAGAATTCCTCACAAGAACAGCCTTCTTTCTTGCCTTGTCTTAATGCTTTAAAATAACCAAATGGGAGTTCAAACTACCAAACGTTGTTCATTTTCATGGATAAGCCAACCAGTTTTTGATTAAACCTGAGTGTATTCTGTGCTTTAAAAGCTCTGTTATATGTTTTTCTTCATATTTTTCGTTCCTCCTCATTTTAGGTCCATTTTAGCTTCTTTAGAAAGGAAATGTGTTGTTTTATTTATTTGGTAACTGATTGTACAACTATGTCGTCATGTTCATGAAGTTGAAACTGAGATTTGATAAACCAATATCAATTTATTTATGTAACTAAAATCACTGTTTTATAAACCTTGTTAATAATTCAACATTTTGTTTTGAATAAAATTAGTTTTTTGAGAGGATTACATCGATATTTTCTTTCTACTATCAGAGAATTTTCTTGAGCAGAAGCTGCGGTTTTGATTTTTCTTTTTTCGCTGAGCTGGAAAACCATTTTCCTGATCAGAAAATCAGATTTAAACTCAGCAGCATCGCCTGCTGAACAATTATTAAACAACAAACAGTATAATAAGGCTTGATGCTTGTTAGCATGGATTAGCACGAACGCTCTGAAACCGATTGTCTGCATGTCCAGACGTTCCTGGTTCTCAAGCTTTCATACAACAGCGTCCGTGTTTGAATTGTCAGAGCTTGGACAACATTAATGTTGCAAGACGCTGAGATTCCACTTCCTGTTTTGTTTTTCTTTCTAACCTTCCCGTGTCGCTCATGTAGATTGTTTTCCACTTCATGCAACAAGAATTTTCCTCCGACCCTAGAGTACGAGTTTTCTCCTGACAGGAATTAGCAGCCATTTTTCAGTCTTGATATTCCGTCATGGAGGAATCATGTGCGGGGACATGGAAAGAAAATATCCATGTAAGGACAAAAATAGTGAGTCTTTTGTTTTGCAAGATAACGCAAAAGTTGACCCTCATTGAGCGGAAGTGCAACAGTATATCCAGGTCACTCTAATGCTAATGCTAATGTTGCAACAATGGAGCAGTTTATCGAGTTTTATTTTGTGCTTGGATTAAAATAGAAAGACATTCAGTTGGTGCTTGGGTTTAGCTCACATGCATTATATCACAAAAAGATTCATTTTTTTCCTTCCACGATATGCCTTCACATGTCCCTTTAAGCTTTCCGTACATATGGGTGCCAGTATGTCCTCACCATTGTTTGTTTCTCTCTCTCTCTCTCTTTCTCTCTCTCCTTTCCTCTGCACCTCTTTGCTTGGCCAATCATCAACAAAGGCGCATTTACGTCTCACAAACGCCATCCATGTTTCAAAAACTGAGCGGTGTGTGACCAGGCGAGCGACCCTTAACAGCCTCCACGGACGGCTGTTTGTTTGTTCGTTATATTTTCCACGTCCGCCATCTTGTTGCTTTAAGCACAAACGAGACTTTACTCGTTGACCTCGACTCGTTTGACTCGTTTACTGGTCAAACAGACGTGGATCCATGAGGGATTTACTTCCTGTCATCAGGAACAACCTGTAAAAGCATCTTGTCCTCTGATGGATGGATGGATGATAGGTGTATGGATAGATGATGGATGGATGGATGGATGGATGGATGCTTGCTGAGCTGTTTTGCTGCAGATCAGCCACTAACCTTCTCACATGCTTCCATTTAATAGGATTTATTTGAAGATGAATCGTTGATGACCTACAGATTAATGACTCACAGAAGTCATAATTTCTCTTTTTTACTTCCTGCTAGGTTGATTTTGGAATTCTAAACATTCCTTATCCCATTCCCTGTCTCTTGTCAACAACAGCCAGGGGTCCGTATGTGCAGGAAGCTCTGGAAAAAAAAAAGGAAAGGAGCATTAAAAGTTGGATATATGGTCCAAAAAAATACAGATCAGTGGCTTTCTGAAATAAAACTTATCATTTATTACCAACTTTACTTATTTTATAGCATTTATCAGGATTCCTCCATGTTTTTTATTTACATTTAGCATCATGGGTGCTGGAGTTGGAAGTTTGAATTTTTTTTTTGACTGGAACGCAACATAAAATCATACAAAATATGAACATATGGATTGTAGGATATTTCTGTAAAATTAAAGTGAATGCATGACATTTTAATACTCATGTAGAATAGGCTGACAGTGAGAATAGTGAGATGTTGCACGTCTGAGCAGCAGATCATGGAAGCTTCTGAAACACGGAAACACTGCACCAATCATCCATCAAGCTCAGGCCCGTCCTTGGAATACATAATGTAAGGATAATCTGATCCCATATGTAAATGAAGATGCTGCGGGGAGAACGGTCCTCCTGCAACCAGATTACAGATTAGCCTTTAAACAAGAGAGAGGAAATCAAAACAGGCAGCTAATTTTGTTAGTTAAATTAGCTGAAAACTGCGTTATTTACAGGAAGTTAAACTGACATTTAGCTTCTTTATAAGCAGGGGAGGATCTAGGATTAGTGGAGATGCAGATCTTAGCCCAGTTCAAAGCTATTTTATATCTATCAAAGCTAAATATAAATTTTGCGAAATGCTTAAGAAATGTAACACCTCATGTTACATCTTTTAAAAACTTAAATGAAGTTTAAAATCTTTTAAAACGAAAATCTTTACAATAAACAGTGGAGCTATGTGGTGCGTTAAGTCCACTCCGTCCACCAATTCGGTCCGACCGATCCGTTCACAACACTTTGGTTCCACCTTGCTGATGTATTTCGGTAATTGCAAAAGCACTGCAGAAAATTCAAAACACACTACAGGCAGTTCCCGGGTTACGAACGCCCAACTTAGGAACGGCCCGCCATAAAGCCTATTAAATTAAAAATTCAGTTACATACAATGATTTGTAGTAATGAATGGCGCACTACTTTACAACGCACATCAAAACAACAGAAGAATGCCTCTTCCGAAATGCAAAACATCAAGGAGCGAGAGTAAGTGTTAGCCTACATGTTCCCCCCCACACACACACACACTCCACTACGTTTCCGATGTATTAGGATATCTGGAAGTGTTTCTTTAATGTTTCTTATGCATAGAAAGGTAAAATATATACGCTAGATACGCACCTAAGTAAAATATATACGCTTGATACGCACCTAAGTAAAAATATATACGCTAGGTACGCACCTTAAGTAACTGTTCTGATTTACGAACAAATCCGATTTACGAACAGCCGTGGGAATGGAACTCGTTCGTAACCCGGGGACTGCCTGTATTATAAAAGAGATTTGGGGCTTTATGGAAACATCCAGGGCCTAAGCCCCATAAGCCCACCCCTAGCACCGCCCCTGTTTATGGGATTAGCAGTAGCTTCCTGGTTAGCATCGGTGGGTAAACATGCTGTCTGTTTTAGCTGCTGCTTCTAATCCCAGTCTGAGCTGTTAGCAACACGTCACGTTTCAACATGTTGATGATGATGATGATGATGATGATGATGATGCAGTACAGTAATGAGAAATCCTCTTGTCTTGTTTGGAAGCCATTTTCTATATATAAATCACCTGAAAAATATTGCATTCCATGAAAATAGAAATATGACATGAGACACAAGAGCTAGCAATGGTCAAAAAAATGTTAAAGGACCATACCGGTGATTTTGCATGTGTGAGCCCAATAAATACAACTCATATACATGATTCGTTGCTACTGACTATTTCCCAAAACAGACTACTGGAGCAATAAATATTAGAATTGTTTTTCCTATCATCCAGATTTTTTAAAATGCAGTCAACATAATTTTTTATATCAAAATCAAGGATAAACCCAATAATATATATTCACAGATGCATCTTTTATTAGAGTTGGAGTTTAATTACCTGCGGGGCGACGATATCGACATGTACGGATTTCAGCTTTAAACAAGAACCTCCACTCTTTGTTTCTACGATGCAGCATATCAGGATATTCATGACCTTTTCTTTAAAGATTAAAAGACCTTCACCTTCTTTTATTTCTTTTTTCTCATCACTCTTTCATCTGTGTGAAAAGGATTCAGGACATGAGCTGGTGTTGGGTTCATTTTCAGGTCTGTGGCCCGGAAAGTAGAAAACCTCCAATTTCACCCCTTTAAAGGGAATCTAAAATGTCACAAGCTGGAACACTTGCTATCCATAAAATTTTCATAAATGTCACGGCGAAGGAAACAGCCAGCAGCAATTAGGATATTTCCTGAAAGGCCACTTCTTCAAAAACCAGGCACAGCATGAGAGAATCTGAAGCAGCTGTGTGATTTATGCAAAATTTGGGTGATTTCTATTTCAATAAGAACCACAATTATTTTATTTTTTCTTCTTCTGGTGTACAACGAGACCTTAACAGTTAAAAAAAAAATTTATTGATCAAATTTCACTGTTTAATGTGTCGTGCAGCATAGCAAGTCTCTGCAAGTTGATTTTATAGCATATTGGAATGAATTGAAACCAATGGCAGACTGGAAGGTAGGAAAAACAATCTAAAATTTACTGCTAAAGTAGTATATTTTCAGAAATTTGTCAATAATGTAACGTGTACACAGGTTGTATATATTGGGCTCAAACATGCACAATTGCCGGTACGCTCCTTTAAGATATTATCCTCAAATCCTCACTTATACAGTTTTTATCAAGAAAACATCTGTGAAAAGATTTTTTAATTTATAAATTTAGCATGATCCAGCAGTGGCGATTCTCATGAAGGATCATGGGTAATTACATTCATGGTCAGTTACACTAGAGGCCTGTAATGGCCGTCCAATCAGAGTCTTGCTCTGATGGAAAATATTCTCTCTGGTCTCCTAGCAACAGAGAAGGCCTTGCTGTTGCTGATTGGCGTCAACAATTGCTGCTGATTGTTGAGCTTTTTAAATCCAGAATCGTGTCTTTACTGGCCACGTTTTCACATCTGGATGCTGCTGATTTTAAAATACCTGAATTCCTGTTAGATGGAAGAAATTTCCTGTTAAACCCAAAATGTGTTCAGATCATTAAATCATTTTATTTCGTTTTTTTTTTTTTTTTTTTTTAAGAGAGGAAACACGTTCTAATCTCATTTTACAGACGAGTTCAATGCAGCTAAATGTGCTGTTTAGTGTTGCCTGGGGAAAGACGGGCTAAAATATTTAGATTGAAGATGTTTTGGAGTCGTCAGTCACATGATACAGACGTGTCATCTCTATCCCAACGAGTCGCCTCGGCATGAATGACTCCCACGGCGTGAACGACTCTGTGAGGATACACGACACTCTACTGCTGACTTACAACTGAAGAAGAAGAAGCATGGTGAAGCGTTGTCCAGATTAAAGCCTTGACAGCATCTCAGATTGTTGCAAATAGTCGGGAGCCTTCTTCCCGACTATCAAAAAAAAGGGGTGTGGTTACAGCAAAAATTTGTAAAGCTCCGACTTTGACGATGTGATAGCCACGCCCACCTCGTGTGTTGATTGGCTACTTGTTTTTCTTGGAGGCCCATGTCCAACTTTCTTCTCATTACTACTTCCTCTGATCATAACGACGAGAAACTGGCCGAACGTCTTCCTGTAATGACTACTTCCTGTGATGACTACTTCTCATGGTGACTACTTCCTGTGATGACTACTTCCTGTAATGACTACTTCCTGTGATGACTACCTTCCTATGATGACTACTTCCCATGGTGACTACTTCCTCTGATGACTACCTTCCTATGATGACTACTTCCTGTGATGACTACTTCCTGTGATGACGTCTCACGATGACTACTTCCTGTGATGACTACTTCCTGTGATGACTATTTCCTGTGATGACTACTTCCTGTGATGACTACTTCCTGTGATGACTACTTCCCGTTAACAACCCCACCTATTTCTGTGACAACAGCCTCTTTCATCCCGCCTCCAAATCTGAGCGGTCAGAAGTCGACACGGAAACTTTCCCGACATGATCCGATAATGCTCGTATGACAGTTGGATGACGAACATGGAGGCCTGAAACCGCAAACCGCTTGTCTGTCACCTTGAATCCAACCTCGCCTCTGCTTCTCTGTTCACAACAGAATCCCCACAAAAGCCAAATCCAACACTTTTATTGATATTTATGACCAGTATTTATTATTAAATACTAATTAATGCCTCCAGAGCGTATGCCTGAGCACCGCCGTCCATGCCATCCCTGTCAGATGATTAATAGCCTCCATTTATTCACTTACCTAACAAGCCCGCAAAACCCGGCTTTCAACAGAATTAAGAGATCATTCCACTCAAACTCATTACCACATGAAAAGAAGAGGCCGGGATTTAATATCAAAATTGCCCCTCGTGATGATATTCGACCTCGCTGCAATAATTCCTCGCCACCCCAGCGTAACAGATAATCCTCTGAGAGATTTACGACAGATAAAGAAAAAATAAATGGGAATTAATACATTAAAGTTAATTTATGGGCCTTTGTTAAAGGAGAGGGGTTTTACCAGAGGGTATCTATTACCTTTTTGCTGTATTAAAGGAGCGGGGCGGTTTTAAGGAGGATAATTAATGTGCTTTACCTGACGATATCTACTCTGTTTGATCATGTGATTATTACCTGTTCAGGTTATTTTTCTCTTCAGTATGTAATTCTCCCTGCTGAATATATGCACGAGTAAATCCAGTCTAGTCTCTTTATTAAAGGACCATACTGATGATTTTGCATGTTTGACCCCTAAAATATAATTTTCCAAAACATACTGCTTAAGCGGTAAATATTAGAATTGTTTTGCCTACCTTCCAGACTAGTTTATTCCTGTATGCTGTGAAAATCAACTTGTGAGACTTGAAACATATTTGAGATAAGTAATCCACCACAGCAAACAAAATGTCATTCTTATTTTTTCTTGAATATTTAATTTAACTAATCTAGCACAAACCTACTCGGAAGGAAATAAATACCTCTGCCAGGGAATATAGTCCCACCAGCAGAAACATTTACTGATCGTGAGTAAATGCTAGCAGTTTTTAAGTGTATCACCTAATCTTTCAAAATCAAATGTTCAGGTGATAAACCTGCAAAAATCACCGGTATGGTCCTTTAAGGACTGGGAATCACATTGTTCTCCAGAGTTAATGTAAGAGGTCACGCTCTGAAACAGGAAGTGATAATGAGGAAGCTCAGTGATGGAAAAGGCTGAGTCAGTGTGTTGTGGTTGAGCATGTCTGGCCTGTGATCCAAAGAAAGACCACACACACACACACACACACACACACACACACACACACACACATTTAGCTCATTGTCTTTTTCTTTCTGCTGATTTGTAGCAGTTCAGTGTCTGTTATATATGTGAAATAGTCTATATATTTGTGTGTGTATGTGCACGTGTGTGTGTGTGTGTGTGTGTGTGTGTGTGTGTGTGTGTGTGTGTGTGTGTGTGTGTGTGGGTCAGATGCAGTCTATATGTCGCCTCTCTAAATGACTGTAATTATTTCTGGAGCTGCAAGCAACTCATGCATGTTTTATTCCCCATCTGGACTCAGACTGCACACAGCGGTGATGATGCTCGCTCGCTCGCTCTCTCTCTCTCTCTCTCTCTCTCTCTCTCTCTCTCTCTCTCTCCACACATGATTTTTGTTAAATATCCCTTCATTCATATGCATACTCTGGCTCTTTCCACACACACACACACACACACACGCACACAAACACCCAGCCCCCATCCAGATTTGGGTTGCGGCCTCCATGTCTTTAAGAGGAGCTGCTGGTCTGTAAAGTGACAGATGAAGCGGGAACGCTGGCGGTGTCCGGTGGAGCGCAGACGGAAGCGGATTCCTTTGTGGAGTCCAGATCTGCTTACGCCCCGTCACCCTCCTCTCCCTCTGCTTTTCTTTGCATCTGGCATCCTTTGTGATCGAGATAATAAACATAAGAAACACCAAAACAATCAGCCTCAAAAATAAGAGACATTATCAGCTGTCAGAGTAACACAAAGAGATGGAGAGGCCGGTTTACTGAAAGAAAAGACGGCATCAAATGTTATGTTATAATCACGTTTGACCCCGTTATCACGTGAGCTGAATCCAAATACATGATCCAGCAAATACCAAATAAGATAAGCTGTGGCTTCCAATGATAGGATCTCACAGGTTTAAATATAATCTGTATAGCTGAAACTAGCAAACATCACTGTTGTTAATAAAGTTGTTTTGAATCAGGAGTTGCAGTGACATAATTGGGTATCCGCAACGGGAAAATGAACATGCCAGGAAAAAAATTAATTCAACTCTTCTGTGGAGCAAAGAGGAAACGGGCAGAATTCCTAAAAAATAATCTGCACAGTGATAAATGAAGCTCATTCTTTAAGCTTTCTTTTATTTATAGCAAGCTATTGACCGCTAACATGTGACGCAAATTCACTTTAAAAATGTTGCCCAGATTTTACATGGATGAAATGTACCATCAGACTGAAACTGAAATTTTTGGATGGCAGTGTGTTTTATGAATCGCTTCCTGACATGTAGATAAAGAAATACCGTAGTAACGCCTCTTTCAATGCAAATGCTAAAACAGGCTGGTAATAGTGGTTGTATGATGATATCAACATGTCAAGTCTGGGACTCTGCTTTATGAACCCCCTCCGCCCAACCTATCAGCATTACGGCGCTCATTCTGAGGTCACGATGAACACAGAATCCANTGTATGATGATATCAACATGTCAAGTCTGGGACTCTGCTTTATGAACCCCCCCCGCCCAACCTATCAGCATTACGGCGCTCATTCTGAGGTCACGATGAACACAGAATCCAGATAACAAGGATACTTTGTGATGTAAGGTGTAAACGGGGTTTTTACGTCTAAATGTCTCCAAAAACATTCATGGTTTTATGAAAAGAAGATTCATAATGACCGATTTCACATACTATACATATATGTGTATATATTGCATTGTGCTGTTGATGTATATGGCATATTGTGTGCATTACATGTTGCACTGCAGCGAGTGCGATCATATATGCAGCAGAAAGGAGAAATGTAGTTTAAAAATCCTGCACTGTGCTGCAGCTAATACAGCTAGCATCAAGATTCTGAAAATATCATTAAATCTGCTCATCCACCATGCGTGTCTGTGTATGCATATGCGTGTTTGCAATAACAGATGCACATGTTGTGTGTGTGCGTGAATGCACAGGAACAATAGAGGCCACTGCAGCAGCGGTAATTGATGAATGGGTTGTTAAAGAGCAGAATATGAATGAAGAAGCGAACGCCCTGAGGGAAAACTCCACGTCATCGTAATCAGAGCCTTGATAGTGTCCCTGCCTTTGACTAATGGTCCCAAAAAGAACCTTCTTACAGCCTGCCTATTCAATTTACCTCCCCTCAGCTCGGCGTGATGCAGCCCACCAGAGACACGACGTCAGGACGGACATTTACTCATGTCACATCCTCTCATTGGTCCAAACTTTCAGCAGATACACATGGGTGAAACATATTATTCTTTTGACCAATTAAAGGCTTTGTTTCTTTTCCTTCCTCTTCACCTTTATTTTTGTTGTTGCAGGAAACCCTTCGCAGTTGGAGGCGGGTACCTGGTCTCGTGCTTTTTGATTTATGGAGTTCAGTATTGAGTCATTCTTCATGGTACGGTGAAGGTAGAGGTGGAGCGCACGGCTCTGATGAGGGATCGAGGTAATAAAGCGTTCATGTAAAAGGACGCCGTGCACGCACATACACATTGATGTTATTAAAATAACACTCGTGTGCCCGAACAACCTCCAAAAAGTTGCAAGAACTTTTTGATGTTACCTCACTTTCTTAGAGTGAAAATGATTATGGAATAGATCATAGTGGACCGACTCTGATTTTAACGTTATTTCTTTTCGATCAACGAATATTGTTTATTACTGATATTCCAAATCCATCATTTTCAGTCAACACCTGTCCTAGGTACGTGACTTCCCTGACATTTTGAATTGTTTGATTGGTAACAGGCCTGCACTTAATCTGTACACAGGTGTGCATGTGCGAGAGAGAAAGAGAGAGAGAGGGAGAGAGAGAGAGAGAGAGAGAGAGAGAGAGTCTTGAGANTGTGCGAGAGAGAAAGAGAGAGAGAGGGAGAGAGAGAGAGAGAGAGAGAGAGAGTCTTGAGAAAATTAACCTGAGCACAAAGGAGAGACACCTGCTGCAAGTAGAGAAACACGTCTCACTTCTACCTGCAGCAGCACAGACAGCCTGTCCTCACTACATGACTACATGTTTTAGAGCATCAGGACAGACAAGATGTGTGTGTGTGTGTGTGTGTGTGTGTGTGTGTGTGTGTGTGTGTGTGTTTATCTGTGTTATTAATTCTCAGTTTGGCTTCTTAGCAAACCGTGTATCATTTAAGAGCTGCGCTTTTTGTCTTTTTAACAGCAGTTGTGAAACAAAGGCCATAAAGACCTGAAGGTGTTTAATTCAAAAGTCAAACTCTGGCTGAAGCAGCGACAGAGATGTGAGCACTAATGAGGTCACATGTTCACACAAACACACTTTTTATGTAAATTTGATTCTTTGTTTTAATCTGTATTTTGTATGAATTGTCTAAGTTGTTTTTATTGTATAAATTGTTTGTTTTATTGTCTCTAAAAGCCTGACCAGGGACAAGGACTGCAAATTAGCTTAAGCTAGACATCTTGTAATACATTGCATTTTCCACATTTTGTCTGTGGCAATGCTGTATGTATTTGTCCTTTCCAAATAAACAATCAATCACTAAATAAATAAATAAATGCATGTATTATTGAGTGTTCAGATAGAAAAACACATCATCTGCATAGAGAATCACCATCTCTAATAAATGCATTCTACACCGCTGATCCCTGTTCGTGCACATATGCAGGATATTGACCTTGGAATCGATCCACCACCCAACAGGAAAGATCTCATCGGTTTCCTGTGGTGCAACCTTCACTGTTAAAAGTCAAAAGTAATAATAAATAAATTAGAGAATACAGCTAGAATTAATAATTGCTCAGTTAACCAAACTATAAAAATGCAAACTGTTGATTCTTTAAAAACATTTTTTTGTTCATTATCTTACATTTGAGGGCAGTTAGAGCTTTATGCTGTTGTTTTATTCCCACTGCTGCCTGAAAAAACAACAGCCAGGTCACCTTTTTCTCTTAAATGTCACAGGCTTGAAAATATGATCTAGTACACACACACACACACACACACACACAGACACACACACACACACAATTACAAATGTATGGCATTACTCCTGCTCTGTGTGTTGGTGTGGCCTTTTGCAGGCATCCTCAGAGACATGGCATTGACAAACCTACAAACAGTAATTGGGCCATTATGACTCCCTGCAATGGTATTGATTCGGCTGGTTTAGGTGCAGTAATGGGCGTCTAGACAGATGGGTTCATATTGCAGCTGGAGAGGCCCTCATTGTATTAGATACAGTAATCTATGATGTTGTTTATGATTCGGGTTGTTTGTGCATTTCAGGCTATTTAAGAGACTTTTTCACCTCTTTGGAAATTATCTCTTTTTTTTTTTTTTTTTTTTTGTTTTTTTGCACGTTGAGCACAAATTGCACAATATTTCTAGGTGTTGAACTGTGAGCTGCACTGTGGAGACAGAAAAAAAATGCCAAGAGATTGCTTATGGAGAGGAAAGGAGATGAAGAAGATGAAGAATAGAGATGGAGTTTTCTTTCCTTGATCCATCCATCCATCCATCCATCCATCCACAAACTGTGATGACAGATGCTTCCTGTCTCCAAAAATCCATCCAGCTGGAGAGCAGAAAATAGGCGAGAAGGATTTCATCAGACCTCACCGTTGATGAAAAACAAATAATACCAAGGCTGGGTTTCCATAGCAATAATACGCTGCCCCTTCGATGGCATTTGGGGGTTCAGCTGTGAAGGAGGAAGCCTTCTCCTCGTTGGTCCAGACGTGAGCGGAATAGATGAGCGTGCATCCTGTGCACCTTTTCACCTTGTGTGATTCCAGCGTTTCTCCCCTGAGCCGCAGCAACTTCCTGCCTGAGCGGCGAACATGCAGAAGGTCCAGAGAGAAATGCTGAGGACGTCGGTTTCTTTCTCTGCAGAGGCACAACGTGCAACCTGTGAGCACATTAAATGTCAGTGGATATGAATTGTCCGATTCCTAATTTAATATCATAAAGCCTCACAAAGGCCACACTGTCCAGCAAAATAACACCAACAGCCAATTACATTTCATTCATTTCATTCTGTGATAGCCATATGTATTTATAGTCCTTCAAAAGAACAATACTTAAAGGACCATACTGGTGATTTTGCATGTTTAGCTGACAACCATTTTCCAAATCATAAAACCATATTTTAGTTTTCTTATTATTTTGCCAAAACTCATCCTTCAACATCAGACATTCAGTTGCTACACCCACCTTCAAATTCAATGACATACATTTTATTCCATTTAGTTCAGCGTCAGATTGGTTAAATAAAGATATGTCAACAAAGAAATTTAAAAAATGTTTTCTGTGATGGATTATTTATTTAAAGCATGTTTAAAGTCTCTACAAGTTGATTTTTATGTCGTACTGGAATGAACTGAAACCTATGGCAGCCTGGATGGTAGGAAAAACAATTCTAATATTTACTGGTGCAGTAATATGTTTTGGAAAATGGTTGCCAGTAATGTAATATCTATATTGGTTGTATATATTAGGCCCAAACATGCAAAACTACCGGTATGGTCCTTTAATGATGTGTGGAGTGTTGTAGGGCTGCACATGAGCAGTACACAGGTACACTGGTGCATCCTTAATAGGAAAACGCATGGTGGAGAGAGAGAGAGAGAGAGAGAGAGAGAGNCTCTCTCTCTCTCTCTCTCTCTCTCTCTCTCTCTCTCTCTGTCTCTTCATCTCTCTGATGTTGATGATAATGATGATGATGAACCACTTCCTGCTTCTACCTGCAGCAGCACAAAAAAGAAAAAAAAACAGCCCGTCCTCATTGCATGTTTTCAGTCACCAGGAAATTAAAGAGGCATTGTGAATGTGAGAGCACATAGACACAAGTATGTGTGTACATATGCGTGTGTGTGTGTGTGTGTATGTATGTGCACGTTGCACTCTATAAATGGGGCAGTGAAAAATGAAAAAACTGAGCAAGAAATTTCCTTCATAAAATCTGTTAAGTTTGGCACACACACACACACACACACAAAGTGATGTGCATCCTGGTTATAAGAAGCTGCACATCGTATCTCCCAACACGTTTCCAGCAGCAGATCCTCCTGTGCCCACGGTATTCTTCCGGAGACGATCTGTCATGATGAAACACACATTTTAAGGCTTACAGCAGCTCTCTGCCCAAGGCTCTTTCCACCATCAGCACCAAACATCCAGTGAAAGGAAGTACGAGGAGGATAAACTGCAGCGAGAAAGACAAACAACAGAGCAAAGAACAGCAAACGTGTGTTTTAGCTCCGTGATCCTCTGCTGCTGGTTTAGTCTTTCACGGATGTTTCTGCCTCCGTGTGCATGTGTGTGTGCGTGTGCGTGTGTGTGTGTATGTGTGTGTGTGTGTGTNTGTGTGTGTGTGTGTGTGTGTGTGTGTGTGTGTGTGTGTGTGTGTGTGTGTGTGATGGAAGGAGTGTGTGTAGTGATTTTCGTCATGGTAGCTGATCTCTTCATTCCTCTGATTGCTGCCAAATGAACCTGATTTTTCTACAACCTAAAAAAAGCAAAATGACACAAAGTTCAGTTTTAAAACTCTTTAACTGCATGTTTGCAACAAAAAGTGAATATTTTGACATCTTTTTAAAGGACCATGCCCACCACTTTGCATGTTTGAGCCTAATATATTAAATTTTCATACTTTCATTCTAAAGTAATTTTTGCATTTTTACTTTTCATTGAATTTTGAATTAATTTGTCTTAAAAGCTGCACTATAAAAAATGATCCTTTAATAGGCAACTTTAGGACAACAACTTTTGTCTTGTAAAAATCTGGATTATTCTTCCAAATTTTTCAATTTTCTACTTGTTTCTAGAAATTTCTTGATAAAAAAAGAATTTAAAAAAATCTATGAGGAAAGAGATAAGAAATAAGTCTTGTAGTAAATCTTGTAATAAATTTGTACGTAATAGATAATTTTAAAAAACTTAAATAATTGATTGTTAGACTCAGAACAAAGAAAAGTTGATGAAAAAATCTAAAAACTACAAAAAAGAAAAAAAAATCCAGAAAAAAAATTTTGAAAGTATGATTCTTCTACAAAAATATGTCATGTGACACATTTTTGAGTGACAAAATGTCAGAAATGTCCAGACATTTCTGACATTTTGTCACTCTGTAAACAAATGAGGTAAAACATCATTTTCAAAGCCTCGTTTGCTCTTTATAGAGTTATACAGATGATATGAACGAGACAGCTGTGTGTGTGTGTGTCACCTCATTCTGTCTGATCCAGTGTCTTATCGTCATTCTATTATGTTTTGTAATGAGGATTCGTCCTGTGATCACTAAAGGAGATCCTGCACTCGCACACGCACACGCACACACACACACACACACACACACACACACACACACACACACACACACA
>VXCM01005466.1:0-41813 GCA_014773175.1 Lucifuga dentata
TAAATAACATGATACTGTGGACTATAATAGAACAGAATAAATGGTGGGATGAGGGAAAATAAAATAGTATGTGTACATGTTTTTCAGGTGTTCCAGCAGCTGGAGGTAGATCGTATCAGCATGGTACGGTGTGCTCTCTGGGATCACTGCAATCATTTCTCAATGCAGTGTGTCAACGATGATGAGGCGAGTCACTTCCATACTTGGTTTAAGTTAAGCTCAGCTTCCGAAATACTGTACAACTTCAACATTGGTTGTAATTTATCATCAGAAATTTCTACATAACTTTGATGTTTGGTTAAGTCAATTTCAAAAGCTGCACCTGAAGCTCTGTTTAGGTTTGAGATTAGGAGAAACTGTACAACATTGAGCTCAAATTTTCAATCCTGAATTAAGCAGTTTTAGTTTATGAGAGTCGGAACCATTTAGCAGATAATTTAGTTGAGGCAACTCTTAAAAGCGTGCAAGTTTAATAGTGCTTAGTAGAATAAGTTTTATTATTGGCAACTGAATGAAATGAAACCCTCTAACCATAAAATGTATGCATCCTACTTAACTTACTGATATATGCAGGAATACTACCTCATTCTGATATTTAAATGTATTGCTTCTTTTTTAAATTAGTTTTATGAGGAGGTGAGAAAGGTTTTGGAGAAGTGTGACATCACCATAGACAACAACAATTTCATCGAGATGAAAAAGACAGGAACAAGTCCTCCAGGTGAACCGTCATGATATGATATGAATTATTATTTGTATGAAACCACATATTTTAAAATTTGTAGTTAGTCATCTAGCTATTGGGGGGGNTTGTCATGTGACTGGGGTTTTATTTGTGTGAATGTAGTCACCTTGTTGCTGAGGTTGAGTCCCCATTTCCTATGATGCCATTCTCACCACATTCACATAGTGATAAAGTTTTGGACACTTAGAGTCCATCAGCATATCCTACAAAGTATTATAGCAAGAGAAGAGCATTAGAGAACTATTCTGTGCTTCCCAATTTTTCTTACCAGTCACCAGATCTGAACATTGTGCCAGAAAGAAAATCAACATCAGCAACATTAATGATCCTTTAATGATCCTATAAAGTGACTTGCTTCTAACCTAACCTTCTAACTTCTAACCTTCACTTTCAGTGGACCCACAGAAAGCAAAGCTGCCATCTTCACTTCTCAAATGAGCAGCTTCTCTTTTCTTCTCACAGAGCCCATTGTGTTTGAAAGCTATTATCAGACAGAGCCATCAGGGGACAGCAACAGCAAAGCTCATTTCGCAGGAGCAGGAGACATGATGAACAGGTCTGACACAAAACTACCTGGAAGGAAGAATCAGGAGGAGACAACATTGGTTACAACCTGTCAGGGTTAAGAAAACATCACATAAGCAATGCAGGTTGTGACAGTGACAATTAGATTGTTTCCTCCGGCTTAATCTTTCTCCAGGAATATTTGGAATAAACTGAACGTGTGTGAAACATTGTGGTTATATTGATAAGTGAGACATCACTGATCTATAATAACAAATCCACAATAATCAACTTTTTGGCATTTTACAGAATTTATAGTCTTTCCTCCATTTCAAAAAGACTAAATGTGGACTTCTTTATAGCCCTATTTGTCTATTGATCAAAAATATTGGAAGCCTTTTGTTGCATTATGTAACTTCATGATCTTATGTAGCTCATACAGGTTTTCTGGTCTACAAGGAAGTTCTTCAGATATTCACATTACTGACTGTCCTCAAAGCTCACAACCAACAGAGGCATCCAGTGGCCAATGTAAGTACCTCTTACACATTTATATATTTTTGATGATGGTAATGTCAGTAATGTCATTGATCTGTTTTAGATTTGTTCCTCATATTTTGGTTGGATAAAATGATTGGTGAGAATGAAGAAACAGCATTTATATTTGTATAGATTTGCTATAAGCTTTGATCTTGAACGTGACTTTCCTTTAACATGTTACTGTACATTTGCTTTTTGTTCAGTAGTGGCTTTAACTGAGAATATTGTGTATGAAACCATGGATGGCAATGAGCGAGCAGCACCAGTGGCCACACTTTCAGCTGATGAAAACAGCTACATGGTGCTTTATGACTACGCTGCACAGGTGATCAGTAAACGCATCATGTACACCATCGAGTCACATACATACAGTATTTCTATGACGTCTCTGGACACGAACATTTGTACTCTCAGGATGATTGTACATCAATGGAACAATGCAAATTTAAGTATGATTAATTTCTTGGAAATCAGCTATGCATTTGTAAATTTTAGGAGATTTGAAATCTGTGTATTAGTTTAAAATTGCATTAATCTCATCTCCTCTGGTTTCACTATCTTAAATGTTTCAAGTGAGATTCCGGCAAATTACTTAAATAATTTTCAAAATAGTTTAATAAAATGCAGTTATAGAAAATTACAAATCTACCATGTAAAGCAATTATGTTTAAGATATCAGGTTTAAGTTGATAAAAGGTTTCTAAAAGATAAAAGCATGACTCACTGCCTTTTGTTATCTTTGTTCACACTGACTGGTCAGGAAGAGGATGAATTATCTCTGACCATAGGGGACGTGGTTCAGGTGCTGGAACAAGGAGACGATGGTTGGTGGACTGCGGAGAGGAAAGGGCAAATTGGACTGGTGCCTGGGCCTTATCTGGCTAAAATCTGAACACACACACACACACACACACACACACACACACACACACACACACACANTATCTGGCTAAAATCTGAACACACGCACACACACACACACACACACACACAAAGGCACAAACACATACACAAAAACACAGGCATACATAAACAGTGCAGATTCAGCCAAGAATGCATCCACACATCTCAACACACACATTCAACTTTGTAAAGACAAATGTAAACATAAACACGTCACATCAACCTATACAGACATAGCCAGACACACACTCTTAATAGATTGTTCAATCAATCAGGATTGATCAATGGGAGGATGTCTGTGGTGAATTAGTCACAATATCAATTTTGTTCAACAGCAGGAATGCTCACAGTTGTCACAACTATATGCTTAGAGGCATCCTGACAACAAAATTTTAGCCACAAAAACAGCTTAGCAAAGAAACAAGCTTTGAATGAGTCTTCTCATTTTGTACATTGGTTTAGTCTTTTGTATCTGTAGGTTAGAGTTACATATTCTATGTATTTATCTGCTTCATGTCTTTTCTGTGGAACAGTATCAGCTACTATGGTGGCTAATAAGTAATTTAATAATAGGACAAATTATTTTCACAACTGTCAAACAATTAACTGATTTCACAGCTTTTAGTTTAAGAACATGTTTTTTGTTTTTTTCCCCGAGGTCAATGAACTATCAAACCCAAGAGATACTGTATACCCATCATGTGATAAATTAATGCATATAAAACAGTGAATAAATTAAATAGCAATTAAACACTCAAGTTGAAATGTATGAGTCTATTTCAGTCTCCTGTCTCCTCTCCAGTCTATACACGATCTCATTTCTCATATTTTCAGCAGCACAAGCTAAATACCTAAAGGTCAACATATGATCTCAAAAATATTAATACAGTACACAATTTCACAAAGAAAAAAAAAGTATAAAATAATAAGTCATATAATTTGTCACAGCAGGTTTATAACAATCATGTGGATGAACCTCTGACTATAACAAACTAAATCTTTACACACAGGACTTTAGATAACACTGATAATGCTCCTACTAATAGCATTTCTACAGGAATGGAGACAAAGGACTGACTGATTCACAATTTATATACTGGCATTGCCTCATTGTGAAGTCTAATTTAGAAAACATCCACGCCAAAACAGAATGTACATTATTCACAACCAATATTTGTGAAAATGAAGAATTCTTAAACAGCCATGACTTCATACACCTGCTACACAGACACAGAAATAATTAGGTTTTTTTGTTGTTTTTTTTTTTACATACATAAAATTCTTCCTGTCAGAGTCCACAAACTCAATCTCACACTAGTGTTTTATAGCAGCTTAAAGTCTTTGATCTGTTTATTTCTGTCTTTTAGGAAAAGCTTTTCATTTTCACAAAGTATATTACAAACAGATTTCTTAGGAATATGTACACATTCTGCTTAGCGTAGATTTTGCATTTAAACAACCATGAAATACCTCCAAAGCCTCCAGCCACAGTGCAAATTAGCACACAAGGAAATACATCCCGTACAATGTGCTCACCAGTAATTTCACACACTAGCTCCAAATTGCTTCCTGTCATCCTCAAGGGGGATGAGTCCAATTTTTATGAAGCCACGCAAAAAATAAAAAATAAACAAAATAACAAAATAAAAATAATAATGAAATAAAAAATACTTTTACATCAACATCAATAGTGTCAATTAGCCATGTACAACTTTGGCCTTTAAATATTTCTGTGTTTGTAAAAACATTTTATGTAACACTACTAACTTACAAAGCATGTCAATAAATAACTAACCGGTTTCCACTTGAAGCCTCCCACCCCCCCAAAAAAACCCACATCATCAGTGTTCGCTACTTCATCATGATTTGTGCAACATGTGCTTGAGCTTATATAACTACAGCTGTAATCTACTGTGTACATGTCCGGTGATGCTCCTTTGAGTTTCTGAATGCTTGGTTGGCCGGCTGCGTGCTTCATGCGTAGCTGTTGGTTGTGACCAGCAGCTCGTACGCCGGGTCGTGACTCCTCCTGCACAGAACCACGCAGGCACACAGCATGCCCAGCATCTGCACACATGCACACACACACACACACACAGGAAGCAAAGAAAACATGTCAGCTGTGTTGTTACAACATGGAAAACGGGAATGTTTTTTGTCAAATCTGTGAATAATACCAAAATCCATTACGTTCAGAAATAGCCCTGTGGGAAATTGCGGGAAATCCTGAAACATATTTGCAGTATGTTATAATGAGTGTTTTTGCACCCTGCTGCCTGTTGTCATTGGCAGTAGTTTATGAGCAGTGGGGGGTGGGGTTCTGCTCAGAGGCCCATGTCACGCTGTTGAAAAACAGCAGAAATCCTTTAGACACAAGTAGTCAGTGCTGCTGACAGACACGTTTTTAGAAGAGATTACTGCAGCTGCTTTAGAAAAGCTTTAATATCTAGTCTTACATTAAAGACTCTCATAAGTTCATGTTATTGAGGCATTCAAGAAATGCAAGGATCTCCTTAGTCTAAATAACTTTGCTTAGAACTCTATCAGTTTGCTATAGCTGCTTGATTTCTCCACAAAGAGGTTATGTTGCTTGTAATATTTGTTTCACTATTGTTATTTTGCATTTTGTTTGTCTTACAACTTTAATAAAAAAAAAAAAAAAAAAAAAAACAGATTTCAGTTTTACATTTTGTAGAAAATTAGGCTTGAAGGTAAAGTGAGTGATTCAATATTACCTGTATGGATGCAAAAGTTAGTGCAGCCCATATGACATACATCATGATCTCCTTTAACTTCTTCACAACAAGAGCTTCACAACCCTGAAACACAAATAAAAAAAAAAAGTTTTAGTGACATAAATAGTACATACCAAATGCATAATGTCAATAATTTGTTTAATATTTACTCAAAGAAAGTTTTTTCCCCTATCATCCATGAGTAAAACCCAAAACTGTCTTTTTTCCCAACACATAAGTGTGTGCGTGATCACAGAAATGACACACACCTCCTGGTAGAGATCTGATGGTCGGCTGAGCGTTCCACTGCAGTTGCTGATGTTGGGCTGACAGCAGCTGACTGGGACACTGTTGTTCTTGGACTCTTTAAACCAGCGAGTGTTCTTCCAGTCAGAATAGTTGTGAATGCCACAGCAGTGAAGCTGACAGAAGAATATATATAATAAATATTCACAAACTGTAGGGTTACAATTACCATATGAAATTTAAGTTTTAATCTAAAATATGGGTATATCAATAGTAAGCATAAAATTTCATCCAAACTTAAAGACCTGATTTATTCCAGGCATTTAGAAATAAGTAAATATGAATATCCAACTTCAACAGATATGGGTACTGTTAAAATATTCCTTCCTGTATGACCAAACACAAGCTAAAGTAGCAGGATGGTATCTGAATATGGGGTGACATATTACTGCTATAATAACTATAGCAACCTTCACAAGATTTTAATTTCCATTACAAGACATTTTTCTCACCTGCCTCTGCACATAATCAATAGCGCGGCTCGGAGCATCAGTGTTGGTGCCATTATATTCATTGTAAACCTTCTGGATGGAGTGATTCACCTCATCTTCTACCTGAAACCAACATACAGCTTTCAGTACTGCTGGGTTCAAAGCTCCAGTTTTAATATTGTACAAGATGAAGATATTTTCTAAGTTTTCAGTCTGGGAAATACATCTTGTAAACTAGTTAAACTAGTCATGTGAAATAGAAATGGACTCAAATGCTAACACAGCCCAATAAAACAGATCAAACGTTTACCTTTGCCCTGTAGATGTAGCCGAGCACCACCACCACACACTCTGTTACAAATACCAGCCAGAGAATGGCAGCAAACTGAAATGAGAAAAAAGACACA
Source organism: Lucifuga dentata (assembly GCA_014773175.1). Taxonomy (NCBI): domain Eukaryota; kingdom Metazoa; phylum Chordata; class Actinopteri; order Ophidiiformes; family Bythitidae; genus Lucifuga; species Lucifuga dentata. The sequence goes on from VXCM01005466.1 coordinate 6,572, forward strand.
ATGTCAGACACCCAGCAGTAAGACTAATTACAGAAGCAACATGATTACTGTTAAAAGTTGTTCAGTTCATGACTAATTGATTTTTCACAATCTTATGCTGCTTTGTGTTTCCTTCCCTATATGACAGACATGTTAATTTTAGAGGGGAACTCCACTTATTTCACTCAATAAATTCAAGTATTTAGTCTTGGCTGTTGCAAAACTACAAGGAGATGTGCAAAGTCAGGAAAACTGACCTCTATGACATCACAAGGGGTAGGTTGTTTTGATGCTTAAAGGACCATACCACTCATTTTGCGTGATTGAGCCTAATATATTCAATTTTCACCCATGTAAGGCTACTGACAATCATTTCCCAAAGTATACTACTGGAACAGAGAGTTAAAAAAAATTTCCAGACTGCCAATGGTTTGTTTAATCTGGTATGCTGTTAAAATCAACTTGATACTTCATACGTTCTTTGGATAGGTAATCCATTATCGTGAATTCAGGTTCAGGTTCAGGTTGAATTCACGTGTATTCAGGTTTTTTTTTTTGGTTTTTTTTTTTTGAAGTTTCTTAATTTTAGCGTTTAAGCACAATAAAAAGCGTGGAGTGAATGTATATCTCCACTGGGGAATATAGTCCCAAAAGAAGACCTGTGTTTACTGAAAAACTTTAATGACTGTGACTTCATAAGGCTGCGTAACTATTAGCAGGTGATTTTTAAGGTGGGTGTATCACTTGAATATTTGATTTTGAAAGATTAAGAGATTTTGCAAAATATCAGGAAAGCTGAAATACGATTTTATACTTTGGGAAATGGTTGTCAGTAACATTTTGTGTATAAAAATGTAATATATTAGGCTCAAACATGCAAAATGCGTGGTATGGTCATTTAAGATGATATTTTGATTTTATTTGAATTTAGGGGATTTTTAGTTCTTTACTTNGTGGTATGGTCATTTAAGATGATATTTTGATTTTATTTGAATTTAGGGGATTTTTAGTTCTTTACTTTTGCAGTTTTCTTGTGTTTGCACATCTCCCTCTAATTTCACAAAAAGTTTTATACAGTTGTTTCACGTGCTGAATATGTTCCCCATGATCAATAAATTGGCAATTAGCTAAATTGCTGGAGTCCACCTTTAAGGATTCAAGTCAAAGTAACCCATACTTACAGTTGCTAGACCACAGGAGCTTTCACGTATTGTGGCACAGCAACCAATCAAACCAATGATGAAGAGAAGAGTGCCCACAGCTATTATTATGACAGCAGGAATCAGAGTGTACACATCTTCAAAGAAGTGGTCATAATCGTCATATGTGATAAACACATAAGCTCCAATGTAGCATAAAATTCCAGCCGCAGCCTGAAGACAAAAACAGAAAAAATATATCAGACAGCTGTGTTATCTATACTGATGAAGGTGAAAGCGATGAAGGTCACATTTACTAATGAAAAAAAAAAAATATATATATATAACTATATATATATATATATACCAATATGTTTCAGACTACCAAGACTTAAGATAAAAAAAAACAATTCACAGATTGAGATGATAACATTAATATGTCGTGCATTGGCAGCAGTGGACACTCATCACTGCTTTATTCAGACGTTGTTGTAGAAACGTTGTCTAACTAAAGTATTTAAGCGTGTCTGCATTGAGGCTCTCTCACTGTGCTGGTTAATGTAATAACGCAGCATCAGCTCGGAGATGATGCTGCTAAACTATGCAGCACTGCTGACATAACGTCATGCAAATTGTGGGCGGCAGTTACCGCGTCTATTTAGATATAAACCGCTACATTATTCTGGTTCTCCATTTATAGCACCTCGGTCTTATGAAAGATAATGACCTCGTGTGTGTAAAGCTTCTCTGTGCAGCCACAATGCAGAAAGCAGCAGAGCATCTCTGTGGCGCAGTTTGCTAGCATGCTAAGCTTATCCATCACTGGCCTCAATGGATGTAAAAGGCTGCACATTGTTCAAAGAATTTCCATTATCTTACCCAAAATATGAGATTAAGAAAGACCAAGACAGTTTTTGACGACGTAATCCCACACTGACCCATGGTANCCAAAATATGAGATTAAGAAAGACCAAGACAGTTTTTGACGACGTAATCCCACACTGACCCATGGTAGCGTAAGCACAAAAATTAAAACTGTATAAAAATAATACTGACGCACCTGCAGCTTTGCCGTTATAACACTAAAATGGCTTCGTTCGTTGGTCCCGCCCCGCCGCCCTGAGAGGGCCCTGCTTCGACCAATCAAATCAGCTCAAAGACAAAGCAAAGGCCACGTGGTCCGATGACGTCACCTTTCAAAACAAACAGGCGCTGGTTAATGAACCCTGAAACAATGAAAAATACTATCCTTTACATTCTATGTAACCCGTAAAAATTAAGAAAATTAATTTTTACAACTTTAAAAATGGTTGCTATGCACATACTAGGATAAATTTACACCAATACTAATGCAATGTAATTACTGCACATTTCTATGTCCATATGAGGACATCCACAAAGTTACAACTGCACATTTTTATGATGCACATATTGTACATTATAGGGTTATATCAAGTCACTATTTATTATGCAATTTGCACTTGTACTTGCACCGACTACAGAATATTAGCTGGCACCAGGTAATCAGTGACTCAGAGCTTTATCTTTTATAGACTACTTAGTGTTAATGTATCTTTTCAGATTCTAAACTACTATTTAGTTTTACCTGATAATGTGAGAATAAATGAAATGAGTGGAGCATAGTATAAATGATGAGAAGAGTTCTCAAATAGAGCATACTGCATGCTTAGGTGTGATTAAATTACACACAGTGCTGCTGCCATGATTTTGTCCTGTGTGTTGATCATCGGGGTATTCAAAGGAAAAGGTGTGTTTGTGTTCTATGTTAGACATTTTGGTAGTGAGTTCTCAAACTCACTACAAGCAGTAATGAGTCTGAGAACTAGCATTGTACAAGCAATGCAATGGTTCAACTGTGACCTGTTGAGTTGCACTGTCAGCGTAGGGCTCATATTGGTACTTACTACGATGATGATCATTTGTTTCAAATATTCTGTTTTTTTGTCAGTTCATTTCAGTTTAATGCATGCCACTCCCATGCACTGAACACATCGTATAAATACTTAAAAAATCTAGCAGGCAGCATCATCACTGACACCCTGATGTCCTTAATCTGTAGCAAAGATGTTTATGCCAGAGGGTGGCAGTGTATCACTGCTAGTCTGACTGGTTATAAATCTGTGAGAGGAAGATGTCACAGTGTGTAACATCAGCCATGTGGTAATTTGTATGCTCAATACAAAGTTTGATTAATTTATGATGATCGCATTGCACAAACAAAATCCCTTGGAAAAAAAAAAAAAGTCTCAACACAAAAAAAGGACACGTGACAGTATCATCTATAACGTGAATAAATGTCCATACTTTCTTTTCTTCAGTTAAACCAAGGAGACATATATCTCTTATAAGGGGAAGATGGATTACCCAACACTAAATTACAACCTTTGGGGCACTCAATCTATAAAAACTTGAACTCTTGCCCAAAGGCTTGATTTTATTGAGTTAAACTACACATTTATCTCTGTCAGCTTTTGGTGTTACAACTGAACAAAAGTAGAAAGTACAATCTCTGTAGCATTGTTTAGTAATGTTGATGACAATATCTGCATATTCACTTCTGAATCAGTTGTCCAAAATATCATAAAGTATCAAAATTGGATGTATAACAAAGAAGCAGACAGAATTACATGATACCCAAATAGCAACATTTTCATGGCCATTATCTCCACTTTGTGCATCTTACAAAAACAGTAACTTCATAACATACAAAAGGCAATTAACCAATGTAATGTAACATCACTATGTTTTTGTTTTTATCAAAACAGTACAAAACTGCTGGGGTCATTTTAGGACAAATTATGTTTGCTACAGTTTTACTTATTGTTTTGCTTACTGATATATCTGATCTGATATAAGAATGAAAATCGTTATTGTCAATTCATCTCTAAGATAAAGAAGGCTATAAGCTGGCCAAAGGCTGCTGTTTATATATTCATTTATTTTCCCAGCTTTTTGTTTAATTGATTTGCCAAGTTGGGTTGTTATGTTATGTGTTGCTTCAACAGAATACATAACAAATGAAATAAAGTATATTATCCAGTTGCACATTCCTGTGAGGCCACATCAACTTTTCACTTTTATTGCTTTAATGAGCTAAAGTATATTTATCACACAGAGGGAAAAAAATTGTTTTGATACATGGATGACTATCACTGGATGTCAAAATCCATTCAGCAGCTACCATGGTTGGATGCACAAATATTACAGAAATTGTCTTGAGATTGTCTTTTTTTCACAATCTGAATATTATCTGCTTAATTTTAGCTTCATTTTAAGAGTGACTCGAACAAATGTAAACAGGGGAAATTAATAAATCACCATGACCTTATGTAGATTTGCCTAATCAGTATTCTTCATGAAGAGGGAAGACCTCTGATATTTAACAAACTATTTACAATCAGTACATTTGATAAATGCAAAGATTAGTTAAGATGTGAGGTGAGAGGTGGATCCATTTATATGCACAGAGGGATTATTGGGTAATTCAGAGCAAAGATAAGGAAAGATTGGATGTGTAATGGAAAGTTTGAAATAAGCCTGAGACCACTGAGATGATATATTAAATCGCTTGTTCCTACTGGACTGAGAGAATGTGCATCATGGGAGATCTTGTCATCACCTCAGCTAACACAATATGTTTGGATGTGCATGTTAAAGTCATCAAAGGACAGGCATAAATCTTTACCCAATCAACCTCTTCATACCCACGCACACACACACACACACACACACACACACACACACAATTACTATGCNTCATACCCACGCACACACACACACACACACACACACACACACACAATTACTATGCTGTATAAAGACAGAAAACTGCTCCTTGCACTTAAACACATATGTACCTCTACTATTGTCCTCAGTTTTCATCCTCATTCTTCTCAGCAGGGGGCTCAGAGGTTAAAGTATGGGATTGGTTTTAGCTGAGTAAACATAATGATTTTCAGTGATTTTCTGCTGGGACTTGAACTTTTTCTAACCTATTGAGCAGGCACTTATTAAATTCTACCCAGTTTTCTACCCTACTAACCTTCTTATCTACAATCTTCTTCACCTTAATTTTAGGATATGAAAGTTTTTTGGCAAAATTATATAGGTTTTAGGTTACAATGCTAATTCCTCACCTTTTTTTCATCCCACCTTTGGGTACTAAAAGATTTTTTTATTTTGTTTGTTTTTTGTTTTTGTTTCGCTGTTTTATTGGGAGCATATTCTATATTTTCAAGGTTACAGTTTTTGTTATACAGGTATACAGACCATAGAGCTGTAGGAACAGAAGACGACTCACCTCTCAGCTTATAAGTGCTAGCTTGCAGCTTGTCTGTGTGGTTTTTCAACTTACACCACTTACCACTATGACACAGAACACATCCCTTGCCTTGAAAATGAGTAAAACAACAGTCATCATGTGGGAGATATTGAAATAGCTGTAGCCTAATACAATGGATTTGCCCAAGGCAATAAAGCTGGGCCATCTCTCTTGATCGAGAGTAACAAAGAGATCATCCCTTTATGCCAAGGTTAGTCATGAAAAGTACAAAAAGTAATATTGATTCCATGTCAAAGGAAAGATTGAGGGAACTTGAAAATACTATTTATATAAACTGCCTACATTTGTCTTTACATAAGTGTTATTTTGGTTGTGAAAGCATAAAGAAATATTGCATGTGTGCCAGTTAATAGGCCTGTGCTCATATATGTAAAAAAAAACAAAAACAAAAACAAAAAAACAGCCCAAGACAGTATGTGTCAGATTCTTATGAATGCTCTAAACTTAATGAAAATTTTCTAATTTTCCCATACTGTAAAGTATTTGCAACATGTACATTACAATCTTTCCAAGACCAAAATTCAAGCAAAGAATGAGTCATTACTACAGTCACTTCTGAACACTGCCATTTTCAGTGAAGTCTCTTCTTTTTTCTGTATTCTCAATTCATGAATATTTCAGGAACAATTGCAAAAAGTCAAGTGTTGAATAAATAACATGTACATTGTAATATAGTGTAGTTCTCCTGTGCTGTGATGTTAACAAGGATGGGACTCCAATTACCTCAAAAGATCATATTTTATATTTATATTATTTTTGCAAATAATTGTTTTATTTAGTATAAATAATCTTTAAATGACAAGACAACGTAATATATCTTCAACAAAATAAATGGAAAAAATCCTAAGCAATTGACAGATATTGTAAATGGCACATAAGCTGTTAATATGACACTGTAAATTACAATCATGATTAGCAGGGAACTGTAGACTATATGACTAATTTATTTCTTATTTTGACCCGTGATGAGGCCACTGGACCTCAGCTCCGTTTTCTTGCTGCAGGCTTTCACGGAAAGAGAATTTCTTTTACGCTGTATCACTTTCTGCTGCTTTGGATGTAGCTTTCCAAAATCTTCAGCAACAAGTCCGTCTCCTAAAACAAAGAGAGAGAATGCCATCAGATCAGCATTTCAGTCACTTGCTTGTCCACAAAACGTTTGCTATATGTGGTCCTCACCTGATTTTTCCAACGGTTCTCTGGTGTGTCCACCTGATTCTGCAGAGCCACTCGCAGGAACCGTTGGAAAAGCTCCTCGCGAGCGTTCTGCTCCTCAGGCAAGCCGACCAGCGCATCCACCCGCCTGTCAGCAGAAGGCAGGGCAGTGTCCATCACACTCTTCTTGCCCATGAAGTGTCCTTCCAAAAACAAACAAACAAACAAAAAAAAAAAAAAAAAAAAACATTGAAACAACAACAACAACAGCAACAACAAATCCCTCATTAATACCGGTTTAAATTACGCGGAAGGGGATTAAATCCTTTTACGCACAGCATATTCCGCGCTAACGTTTCAACGTTTTTGTGCTGTAAATGTTAACAGTACTGTAAAAAAAAAAAAAAAAAAAAAAAAAAAGGCCAAAATGCAAACATAACTGCCTAGCTCATAACTATCAAATGAAAAGATTATTCTTACCTGAAGCCCAAAGGTTGCCTCTTGGATTCACTTTAATTTTAGCAACTTTATTCCTAAGCTCAGTCAAATCAAAACTGACTGCAGCGGTAAAAGAGATGAAAGAAAACAAGACAAGACACGTAAATAAGCCACACTGGCAAACATTATTCAGCGTAAACCCTCTCATCTCAACACGTAGTTCAACTGTCCTCCAGGGCGCAAATTTCCAAGGTCTCCTGGCGTGGATTGCTCAGGCGCATCATACTTTTATAGGCTCTCCTGACTGGGTGGGCTCTATTTTTGTTGCGTGGAGTTAGACTATATGCAGTCTTCGGTAAATGAAGTCATAACTCAGATGGATTTGTCATTCATTGCCAAGCTTTCCTTTGGATAGCGGTTCTTGCCGTGCGTCTTTTACGCACAACACGACCCTTCATTATTTCGTGGCTGATGTTTGCTAAAGACTCTCCTTATCACTCAACTCATTCAACTGTACAGTATATACCAATGTATGTACCAGTATCAGCATAGCAGTGTGGAAATGTTATCTACAGGCAGTCAACAGTTACATAATTGACTGAATAATCAGCGTATAAAAGTGTATTGCACAAACTGTAACTAACTGTAAACCATAAACAAGACATATTTGCAATCACACACACACACACACACACACACAAAGTATCTGCATAAACAAACGTTGAAAATTTTAATTTTAAGAGTTTGATGGGTCTGGTGTAAATTGAGCAGATCAACACATGATACCTTGGATAACTAATGCTTCCCTCCAGAGCAACACATCATTTCCTCTTCACCAGGACAGGCCCTGAGACTATATGAGCACTGTGACATTTGGCCAGTTGCAGCATGCTGCTGTGATCATGATTAGTCCTCTGAGGACAGGAGGACCTGCTGATTTCTCCTGTTAATTTATACTTGATAAGACAGAATGCCTTCTTGTCACTTCAGGGTGCTAACATTGCTACTTCACTATGGGAGTTGCAGCAGAAACTTGTGCTTTTCATTACCTCTGGCATTCACACACACACGCACGCACGCATGCACGCACACACACACACCTCTGATTTTAGAATTTTGTATTGCTGAATGTCAGTCTAATTAAAATACAGTCTCTGACCATCAGTGCATCAGTGTGCCACTCTCACTCAGTTCACAGGTTAGATGAACTGAGCCATGTTCAAAGCAAAAGGATTTTATAATATTGGTGTGTAATAATAATGATGATAATAATAATAATAATAATAATAATAATAATAGTTATATTGGTGGATTTTGTAATTTTGGGTGTGAGAGGCATATTAATAATTAGGCAACTAAATCAGGAAGGACAAGTGATTTGTCATGTAAGACCTGCAAAGAAATACTTGTTTGTGTTGCTGTTAGTATAAAAGCATGTGCTCACCACACAGCTGGCATTTAAAATCAACAAAAATCACATTAAGTGAAAGGAAAATCCACTAAAGTTCTACATGTTTGAGGAGATTGTGTTAAATCTGGTAATTAATTTCTTGAATGAAGATATGCTTTGTCATAATCACACCAATTATGAACAGTTTTACCACTGTGAGGCATGTTGTCACATTTTTGTAACAAGACATTTGTCCTTCACTGTTAAAATGTCAGAAACAAAAAGCAGCAGCAGGCAGGACGGTCAAGGTCTTTGAGGTCCAACAAAGACTTCAGCCAGATGCAATCATTCCAGTCAAAGCTCAAGCACTTTAATAGTGTGTGAAGTGGGTTTTGATCTGTATTAAAATTGCATGTTGATCCATACATGATTACATGTTGTTGCAATGGATAGCTGCAACATAATTCCCCCGTCTGTCACATTCATGGTTGCAGTTACACCAATGTGTGCTCACATTACATAAACAAGGACACCTAAGCATGTCTGCATTTGAGTTAAACTCTCCATTTAAAATAAAGCAGAAACTGAGGCGCTTCACAAATAAAAAATAATTGTCAAAGCACCATTTATCTTAAAAGAAACTATGAATAATTGATTTCTGGCAGTTGGAGCAGACACAACTTTACAACTTAACCCAGATTTCACTGGGATTGTTACTGCATGGTAAGGATACTAATAGTTTCAGAAAATCATAAATATTTGAATAGAATGATGTTGCCAATATCAATACGCTTTACCTTTGAATAACAGACAGTATAGTTTCTTCATTGTAAAGCTTGAGGAACAAATTTGCTTCATCTATAAAACAATAAATTTCACAACATAGCAGAGGATTACTAAGAATGTTTGTAATGTTCATTTAATGTAATTTTCTTTTTGTCAGCACTAGAAATACAAAAAACTCATTATCCTGTCAAAAGGTTCTTTGTCAAAAAGATTCCCACAAGATAAATATTGCTTATCACTGGCTAAACTTTAGTAAAACACAAGCTGGACAGAAGACATACTAACTTGTATGTAAAATACTTCAACTCTGTATATTACTAAACACAAATATAGCCACAATAAACATCCCACTTTTGACATGTGTAATACATTTTCACTGCTTCTCCATCATTATGTAGTAAATGTTTTATTACAGCACTTCAGCAGCAGCTGTCTCTAGAATAGGGGCAAAAAAGAAATGAAGACTATCAATGAGTTAAAATAATCCATAACAGATGGTAACAATTCATTATTTAATATCATTCATATGTACTTGTCATAAAATACTTCATACATCTTTTCCAAAGACAACGAATCAACAAAAAAAAAGAGATTTAATTTACTTTAAGAATGCTTTTTTCACATTCTCAGGATTACAAATAGATTGACTTCAACTTAAATCTAGCCTAATTCCCTCACAAAAATATTTTAAAGCTTGAATTTGTCAAATGTAAACACCCTATCCACATTTCTACAAAATGTTCAAACAAACGGTACAAAATGCGAGTTGGGTTTGACAAAAACTGACTGAATTCTGTTTGAAAGGCATGACTGAGGTTTCCTGGACGTGGTTTTATCCTTCTTGGGTCCTGAAGTCTGGGTCCTTCACTCCCGATGGACCAACACAAAGAGACCCAGCATGAAGAGAACAGCATACTGCAGAAGGAAAACATGGGCCATTTAAAAAAAAAAAAAAAAAAAAAACTCTAGAATTTTGCAAAATATGTACATTGGGACTGAGTCAGCAGGAGCATCAAACTTACTTTGAATTTGGGGTAATCATTCATGAGAATGGTGACAATTCCAATGTATGGCACAAACCTGGAAATGATAAGAATAGTCAATGTCAAAACAATTTACTGCTGCATGGCCAACTGATTGATTAAATGCAGACATCACCAGAGCTTAAGTAGCAAAATTAGAAACACCTTCCAGAAATTAATGTTAAAAAATGTCAAAATATCCACAGGGAAAAAAAAATTGCATCCTTATGGAAAATAATGTAATTAAAAGACAATGACTAGGATGAACTTCCACAGGGATACCATAAAAACTCAGTTCAGTGCTTTTCATTCTCCTCCCTTTCCTCTGGACAAGCACGGATGAAGTGGATCAAGTGACTTCATCCAACCTTTTTTAATATATCTGAAAAGCAAAGACAATGGAGCAATCCCACTCCCTAGGTATCAGGCTTGAGAGAGAACACTGCTGGGTTTTGATGGTGATCTTGTTTTTCTCTCTCTCTCTCTCTCTCTCTCTCTCTCTCTCTCCAGCCAATGAAGATGTGCAACAAACTGTCTCCTCTAGACTGTCATTTAGAGGTCATTCTGAAAAACCCCAACACATGCCAATGTAAGCAGCTGATCATTTGGGACTTATTTCACATGGATCCCAAGACCCTGCAAGTACAAATTTTGGTTTCTACATGAACGCTTCACATCATGTGTGCCATTCAGCAGTGTGTTAAATCAACATCTCTCTGGCACAGTTTTCACAAAACTGGAGCATCCTAAACTTCCAAGCTGCATTCAGTGTGGGGTTATTTGATTCCAAATAATTGTGCAGGTGTTGTCCCNCCCCCCAACCCACCCTCACCCCTGCAGACAGATTCCTTGTAAATGCTGGTTAAACACTTTGGTGCACTCCCTGTGTTTGGCTTTCAGCCTTTAATAGGCTCCACTGCTCCAGTTTTGAAAAGCATCTTGTATTTATAGTTGTGATTTAGCTATTTAAAAGAAGTCAGGATAGTCTTACCCCCTGGCTCGTCCCACCACATCTTTTTTCTCCAGCCAGTGTTGGCCCTGCTTGTACAGCCCTCTGTCATCCACTGCATTGTTGTCCCCTTTAGTCAAGAACTTAATGTCTCCATTTTCCCTGAGGACAAAATAACAGAACAATTTTAAACATGACTTATGCCAAGTCCTGTGTGAGGATTCATCAGGCAGGCCTATCTGAATATTATTCTAGATGCCTTTTTAACACAAGTCAAATCCTACAAATGATATTCTTAGGTGTAATAGACAGGCATGGAACTCGGTGATACTGGAAGAGAAAGATGATACAATTCATAATGTACGGTAATTTGCATTCATACTTTTCATGGATCTTTAGTACTCTGTGTACTATTGGGATCTCCCTGCCCTCTATCCTGAAGACAACAATCTCGCCGACTCTGATGGGATCCTCTACCCGGTTAGTCAGAAACAGGAGGTCTCCTCTGTGGAACGCTGGCTCCATGCTCCCACTGAAATGAAAAGCAGATTACACTCACTGACATTGTCTATAAGCCTGATCAATTTCTTTTTCTTCATTTAACAGACAGCATTCACATCATGTGACAGCAATGTATGTATTTAAAGAGTTTGGGTTCTCATAATAATCTCCCACAAAAGAAAAGTGTATGGGAAAACAGTACAGAATAGAAGGTGTAGCCGTGGGTTCCATAAGTATTTTTCCTCTGTCATGTAGTCCTATCTGAAAGCTTTATTTTACCAGTAACTTCTTAATCATGCAAACATGAGTCTCAAAAAATGTAATAATATAATAAACTTGTGTTATCAGGTAGAAATTGATTTTTCCATCAGGCTGGTATATCAGATGCCTCCAAATACTACGGTACCCATGAGCCTCAGCAGTTGTCGCTATGGAGAACATGCCAGCCTGTGAATCTGAGTTTTAACAAGTTAAGCACACTTTGTAACTGTAACAAGGAATAAAACTCTGCACCACATTTGCACAAATGATCTAAAATTCAGCCACAACTCAAAAGTACATTGATTTTAACTTGTGAATGTATTTAAAGAGTTCTACTATAGCTTCAGTCCACTATTGCCTGCAATGACAAGTGAATCTAAGCCCAGTGAATAGATGATTCCTACCACAGTGCTGCTTTGGAGTAGCAGATGAATTCATAGCTAAAATTTATGTATGTGGGCTTGTACCTTTGACTTTTTTTTCCCCTCAATAAAACTGTTTTTTCCATTAATTTTCATATTATTTGTACTGATGTTTCAGCTGGGAGAGTCTCAAGCCCATCCAGGCTGTGAAAGTGATTTAGCTGCCAGTCAACTATGTTAATGCAGAAAATGCATAGTACTTTTACTTCTGGAAGCCTAAAATTGCCTCCTCCCACTTCACTACTCAATTAGTTATGAGTAATCATAATAATACTTATAGGTTCTAGCCTAGTTTGCCTACTATGAGCAGTTATCTATTTTTCCTGACTTTTCTCTGTGCATACATTGGTCTCAGTGATCTTTTAAGCTACCGTTTTTCCTTTGTTTTATTACCTCTTATTATGACTGATCCTGGTTTGTGTCAGCCAAGTCTCTAAAAAGCACTTTGTGCAGAAGTTCTACAGAACATTATGTGCTTGGTTGACTTTCCACATTATGAACAATAATTTTTTTCAATAAATAACTATGTTGTTTATCTATACAGTGTCTCAACTGCTTTAGGATTTGTTTTCCTCCAGTTGTATCTGTTTAGGTTCTTCAACACTGTTGATTTTTTTTAAATAATTTTGATATATGTAGCTCTTACATTATCAATGCTACTACTCTTGAGCATGTGTGCACATGATGTGCAATGGTGGATTTAAATAACTAGCTGTCACTGTAGTATGCAGTTGTTTAAATGTTCTCATTTCATTTGTCATTACTATTCTTTCCAACACAGACTATAAAACACCACACTGTAGGTATAACAATAATTAATGTTTAATTTACCTGAGAACAACCACAATTGGACTCTCACTGCCTGTGACAACCATCAGTCCTTTCCAGATCATCAGCGCAGAGGAAACAATCATACCAAAGTTCAGCACCTGGTAATAGAGCTGCAAAAAAAATGCACACGACTGAATAATGTTTTATTGTGTATCAATCACCACATATCCTTGCGCCTTCAAAACATAAATATGCATGTATAAATGAGAAGAGCTAGCTATAAGCTAGATTTTAATCGAAAGGGCCATCTGTTATAAACTAGCCAGAAGCAGCTTCGCTTGGATTTCTTAATCATATGTTTGAAGAGAAATAAGCTCATGAACAAAAAGCTTCTGTAAAATATATATGTTATTAAACTAGGCGACTTTTTTAGGTTGCTAGTAAGTGCAACGTGGAGTTAATAAGCGGTCTGCGGCTAGTTAACGTTAGCACTGTAGCCGTACAAAGAGGCAGGCTCATCATCAGAGTAAAATTATGTTTAGACACGTACCTGCCGCTTATTCATGCGACGAACATCGTCTAGAAAGTCTAAAGATATCATCTTTGTGAATACTGCTGCGTAAAAAAAATATCAAAATCACATTAAAGGTCTAAAGTAACGAACATATGGATGCACACAGGCAACTTGCATCCAAATCTTCCGGGTACATTGATCCGGAAGTTCCGCCCATTTCAGAGCGCTGAGGTGTCGCTTCTGGATATGGGCGGCGCGCGCAGGACGGGGTTTCCAAAAAAATAAAAAATAAGTAATAATAATAACAGTAAAAAATGAAACAGTATATATATATATATATATATATATATATACTGTTTCATTTTTCATACACACACACACACACACACACACACACACGAAAAATGAAACAATACAGTTTAAATTTATAAAACTAATAATTAAACAGAATAACAAATGAAAAACAGAAAGAGTTTCCAAAAAAAGGAGGGATTTCAAAGACTAAATATGTATTTCTTTTTTTTTTAATGGATGCGTAAGATGAACATTCACAGACAATACTCCATTGTATATTGAGTGTTCTGCTCAGCCAGTCAGACAACAGGACAGTCAGCAGCAAAACAGGACAGATCTGATTATATAGATATAAATTACACTGATTTTGACAAGTTGTGAACCTACTACAGGTGTGGCACAGGTATACCTACAAAATTTATGATGGCTGTATTCCATGTAGGTGCCAGCTGCCCCTAGTCTTTGTGCAAGATGGCACACACACCTAATTTGAATAGAGCACTGAACATTAATGTTATTAGTTATACCTGTGCTTTTACTGCAATGACAAGTAAAAATGTTTACTACAAAGATCTGTGATAAAATCGAACATTTGCGAAGACCATAATGTTATGTTTTGATGATACCATCGGTGAGGTATTAATTGGTGCTCTTTTTGACATTGTAGGTAGTGAAATGTTATGGACATCTAATTGTAGAATGTTTTTCCCACCCTATTTACAATTTATAAATGAGGGACAGAAAGGAAACACTACTCAAAAATACAATACCAACACTGTGTCCTCAAAAATGACCATAGAGTTGAATCAAATAATAAATCAAATGATCTTTCTAAGCTTTCACAAAAGTATCCAAAGTCCAGATCAGTCTCTGTTTCAAATTGTCAGATTAAGGCTCACATGTGATGTATCTACAGTGACTCAGTAATTATCATAACACAAACAATCACCAATATAAATACACTCAAAATTAATCATTTATGACATATTAAAGACAGCCATTAAAGATGGGTAAACTTTGCTCTGCAAATAACATTTAAAACTGAATGTAGTTGTGTTTACTTTCCACTACTAGTGTGATTATGAATAATGATATGATTATGGGCTGTATTCTATAATCACAAAATACTAATTATTAACAGCTTTCTTTATCATGGGCTACATCTAATTTCCTGGAGGAAGTGCATTTGACTGGGTAAGTGATAAAATAATTTGTGACTGTACATCTGAAACCCACGAGAAATTGGTGGTTGTTGACTCAGCCTGTGGGGATTGTTATAACACATCTGTCACACCTGTTTTGATCATCATTAGAAAGTAGGATATTGTTTTGGGAGTTCATATGACTCATACTCATAATTGTGTTCTTTTCCATCACATTTGAAGGCTTAAAATAATTTCAGGAAAAGTTATGTTACCGTGTTGGCTTTTTTGTTCTGAAATGTGTTTTGTTTTCCTCTGATGCAGTCGGTTTCTACAATATTGTTTACCTTTCCAGTGACACAACACCAGCAAGGACACAGTCACTGTATGTTATTACCATGTCATATCATATCATAATGTAGGACCTTTACTAACATATGGTTTTGGAGATTCCCCTATGGTGAAAAATAACAATTAATTGCTGTTTTATACCTTCCTGTAATGTTTCATTGTTATTTGTGTCTTTGTAATTTCCCTGCTTCCCCACATATAGCTCTAGCTGGCTGTTTGAGGACAGGGAATCTCTTTTTGCCTTGCCTCTCCCAAGGTTTCTTCCATTTTTTCCCCTTACAAATTTTTTAGGGAGTTTTTCACTTGTCTTCATGGGAACTATAGGTGTATGGGCCTATAAATCCTTTTGAGACATTGTATGAGATATTGTTCTATCCAAATGAGCTTGACTTGATTTGAAATAACACCAAAATTCAAAATAAAAACCTTTTATGCATTTAGGCATTTTATAAGTCTCCTTTTAAGAAAAAAATGTTATATTATTATCTTATAATTGTGAAATAATGAAATGTGTTGTCTTGTCATTTAATGAAAGTGAAATTAGTATCATTTAGTATCTGTTAAGATGCTTTAAAGCAGACCAAAGGGACAACGCACAATATATACAGCTTAATTTATATATGATATGTACTGCCATTTTTACCAGTAATTTGAATAGTATTTCCAAAACATGCTTTTCCTCTTTATATGCCAACTCTCACTCAGCATTTTTAAAATACAGATTTTGTCTTTTAGCCTGATAATGACTTAATTCCTTTCGACTAGTACATTTTAATATTGTGTTATCAATTAGTCAGAGGGATTACACATGACAGCAAACATTACAATATGTGCGTATCCATATCTAGACAATTCTGATATTATTCAGAATTAGCCTTTAAGTCCTCCCATAGGAGAGAACCACAATGTGAGATATGCATCAGCATGCCATTATTTGTGGTCAGCAAAAGCTGGCTGTATTATGTTAGATTAAGGAAGCACTGACAGTCATTTTAGCGATGGCACTGAAACCAGTGGTGGCCTGCGACTTTTGGTGCACTGGAGATAAAACTTTTTTCAAATGCCAACTAGTCTGTGGCATTTAGGAATGCATGATGCTCTTCATATAATCTGCCTAAATGGTCTCAACTACCCTGGCCCCCTGATTGTAATTGAGGTCAGTCAGCACAATAAGATGAGGTCAGAATCCCAGGCTGCCCTGTGTGAGGTTGGACCTGCAGTATGTTTTTGTTTTTTGTCATTTTTTCCATTTGATTTAATGAGATCTCATTGACTGCACATACTGATTGTGCTTGATCAAATTTAAAATATTTACTATTTATCTAAAACATTTGTTACCTTGCAACCTACTGTAGACTGATGCTTATCTGTTCTGATGATAATTATCTAGCAAATCTAACAAAAATGAAATGCAATAAATATAGAGCATATATTTGATATGTTGCCCTATAATAAGCCTGGATGTGAAACCAAATGCTGCAAAAGTACTGAATGTGCCTGATATGTGGGCTCTGAGAGTGAGATCTCTACATTAACTCAACATTATATGTTATTAATTTAAATGGCAATTGCTTTAGCCTGAGTGGACTTGCAAAATTTGTACTGTTGGGGACTAGCAATTCTCTCATTTGCCTTGTTTTATGAAGGCTATTAATGCTGGGATTATCTGAGTGATCAGTGCTCTTCGTTGCATTTCGTCAGTGCAGCATGAGGACCTGTGCCAGTGCATCGTATCTATGTATTTTCCAGCTTCATTCATGCTTTTTGTCTGCAATGTCTCGCATGAAAATGATTTGGATTAAGGGATGTGTCATTGTCTGACTAAACCCTCTCAGAGAAATGTGATTTTAATGTCCCTTTTAAATAGACAATGATAATAAGAGTGTAGAAGACATCCTACAAAATTTGAATAACGAGGTTCAATGTGATTTGAGTTAATTTCCTGAAGAAAATCCATCTGCTGTATATGTTATTGTCACTCAATGTCAAAATCATATATCCTTAAAGTTTATGATTTTTTTTTTTTTTTTTTTTTTTTTTTTAATTTTGAGCTGCCATTTCCATTTTTCCCTTGCTTACTGTGAGCACTTTGGAATTTCAGGTATACCAACCATTCATCTGCATTATCCTGCAGGGAGTTTGGTGAATTGAAAAGAAGAATCATTTGATAAAACGAACAGTCTTTGATTTGTCTCAAGTTTCATTAGTGGTATAGGAACTGAACTTACAGTAGGTGGCAGGCTTGTCATGTTTCAAAACAGACCCACTCTTTCCTCATGTACAGATTTCAGTCACACTAATGGGATGTGAAAGGTCCATCCTGTCTCAGGTAGTCATCACTGGGGATAATGCTCCAAACACATATATGATGAAGAACAATAATTAATATTATTGCCAAGGTTAAACAGCACATACAGTAGACACAAGAAGAAGTATGATCAATAGTTAATGAATTACCTGTGGGGTAGATGTCAGTTGGTTTGTTCCATTTACTGTAATTAAGGCTTTGATCTGATTAGTTACAGTAGTGAACAGTAATATATAAGAATGTGATAAACTGATAACCTCTCTCACCCAATGACTGCTGGGATAGGCTCTAGCCTACTATGACCTGGCAGGGGACAAGCTGATATAGAGAATGGATGGAATAATAGTAGTGTGTAAGAAATGTGAAGTGTAATAGAAAAATCATCTATCATTCCCAACAGTCTATGATTTCTTACTTTGGTGACTGCTTTTGACCTCTCTTAACACTAGATGACATTAAAAGTGACATTAAGAGGTTTTCTGATAAATATGATGTCAGCATTTCCACACTTTTCACACGTGAGGCCACTGCTTACATAAAGGATGACTCACTAATGAAAATCACAAATGATTACGGTGATGAAGTTAACCTTTCACCCTGGTTGTGAGCAACACTTCATTCTCCAGTATTTGTGAAGGAATCTGATTTGCCCTGAGTGGCGATGCTATTTAACACACGAGCTCAGAAAACACTCTCTGACAGTTACATTTGTGTGTATCATCTTTTCTCAAGTTAGATTCAGAATAGATTCAACAGAATCTATTTACAATCTAATTATTTTGAATGCATATACTGTATAATAACAACTATACATGTCACCTAAAGCATGATTCTAGATCTCTGTGTGCTCAGGAAACGTATTTTTTCTCATCTTTAGCCAAATTTTTGATCACAGCTTTATGTATTTAATTCACCTATGTACTTCAGACCTATTCCTAGTTCGAAGATATGTATAACTGAACAGTGAATATCTGTTCAGCCAAGATGCTAATGGATAGATACAGTTTCCACATTTATACGAACAATATACACTTATGTAATGTTGTATTTTTCTAAAATTTTTCTTGTTTGAAATTGTGTG
The DNA here is from genome assembly GCA_014773175.1 of Lucifuga dentata. NCBI lineage: Eukaryota > Metazoa > Chordata > Actinopteri > Ophidiiformes > Bythitidae > Lucifuga > Lucifuga dentata. The sequence goes on from VXCM01005466.1 coordinate 25,438, forward strand.
AAAGCCTCAATATAGCAAATCTTTTCATATATCTACTGTGATGCTGTAAATAATGGCTGAAAGTCAGGATGATGACTAAATCCTCTTAGATAACAGGAGTCACTGAGATAGCACTAAGTAAGGTTCTAGCCAATATACATGATAATGAGTGAAAGCTGGTATCAGATGGCTTTCATTAAAGTGATTCAACCCACTCCATATTATGCTAATATATATTAAGAATGACAACAGAAGAACATAATATGTACTTTCACATTTCTCTCCAAATGAACAAGGCATATTCAAATCTTTTATTTTACAACCATTTTCATTCAAAGATGAAATGTCTAAAAATGCAATGCAATGTAGCATTAAAGGTAAACATTAGGTCACACTAAAATAGCACAGCACCGTTAGACACTGTACAACAGTGTCGTGTGAAGCTACATTTGGCTTGATAAATTCCTGAAAGGATCAACAAAAACTTGACTTAGATATCAATATACCATAAAACCTGGTGCTGTATAAACACGAGGTCTGTTGTATATCAATGTTATAGTTTACTGGAAATTACATAATCATTCCGCTGTATTCTTACAAGGGTGATTTAAAGGCTTATGCACACTTCACTCCAGTCCAATTTTTTATTTTTTTTATTTATTTATTTTTTTAATCTTTCATGTGGTACAATTACATTGACCTGAGATGAAATTGGGATACAAAACCTGTGACCTACAAAGGTACATGGATTGAGAGAACATAAACCCATGCAAGCTACTGGCAACTTCTACCCTGTTGTTTTAGATTTCTTGAATGCAATATAAAATTAAAAGTTTTCACACGTGAGGGAATCAGTCCACAACAAGAGATAACGAGAAGGAATGGTGGCTTTAAAAGTAAATAGTTGAGTCATATTAATTATTTTTCTGCCTCATTGTCTCATATCTTGTCTTAAATCTCTGTTTTAAACTGAGGCGTCATCATGATGCTTTCCATCTTTGCTTCAGCTAATGTGTTTAAGATGGGCATACAGAGATTCCATTTTTGGTTCAGGATTTCATAATGGAGGAAAAACAAAAACATTTGATCAGGACACTTCCACTGAGAAAGTCAGTGACCTGTCTCATAGAGATGATAGCTATTTTATGTCATCTTAAGGAGTATCAGCGACTTTTTGTTTTTCGGGGCTTTTGCTGCTGTCTTGCTCAGCTTTTCGGGGCAGTCTGGGGCTGCCAGTAGATTTCCTGCCGCTCTGAGGGCTAGAAGAGCCAGTAGCCATCTTACGTTGAAGTAAGGGGCTTCTGGAGCCTTTGGGCTTTGATGGTGTCATTAGAGAATCCATTTGCTTTAGAGACCGCAGGCTGAGGAGACCACAGTAATAATTACACTGGTGCTGGGAGACAAACTGCTCAAACACCTTGGGATTCCCTGCAAGCGATAGACCTTGATACCTGCAGCAATACATAAAAAGAACCAAATGTTAGAGTTGTTGCAATAAAAATGCAAATTACTTGTAAAATGAGTTGCTATTTTCACAGTATCACATCAACAACAAAATACAAATACACTTACCCCGAGGATTTCACACAAACTCCAACATTGGTGATCTTAGTGTCGACACCTGCAAAATAACACCATGCATAAAATGTAATTTTCCATTGTTCAGGTAAAATCTTTATGTGTGTTTATGTGATAAATGTGCATGTAAATCTTGACCCTATTTATTTCAAAAATTAACTGCACCAAAAACTGAGTTGGCACAAAATGAAAAATCAGACAACACAACAAAATTATCATCTAGGATGAGAATTATTGTGTTGACTATAAGGTAAAGATTTGAAGTAGGTCATACCAACAATCTTGCTCCCACTCATTTTCTTAACTAAAACATCATTTGGCCTAGTTGCACTTGGCAAAGTGTATTACATGTCAGCCTAATCTGAGCTTCTTAACTGCACTGCCTCTCCAAGATACAAAGACTTTAAACTCCAACATATTGGATCTGAACACAAACCTAATCAATATGTCCTGAAGGATGAGCCACAAGGTGTATATACAGAATGTGAACTCCGTTTCACAACAAAGCATCATCATATCCCCAATAATTTTAGCTACAACTATGGAAACATGTTCAAGTTTGGACCTACTGTACCTTCTAGCTGAGTGACCAGCAGATTGCCATTGGTCCACTGAAAGATCCAGTGTTGCAGGGTGCAGCACTTCAGCTCCACCTCAGAGCCAGTCCTCCTGACCAGTCTGCCAGTATGATCCAGTGCAGAGTATTTCTGATAGACTCCCTCCAGATCAGCTTCAACTGTGGCATAAGGTACAGTGTTCGCCGGTCGGTACATCAGGTAGACAGGAACCACCCTGAGGAACAAAGCTCCATTAAGTATAATGGTCCATGTAATTAACAGGATGTTTCTTTTTTATTATGAGCAACTGACTCTACTCACTCGAGAGAAGGACCGAAGTTTTCAATCACTCTTGTCTCTGCTGAAAAGATTTTGCAGTACTCCCGNCTCTACTCACTCGAGAGAAGGACCAAAGTTTTCAATCACTCTTGTCTCTGCTGAAAAGATTTTGCAGTACTCCCGAGCCAAATTCTGAATCCGACATTCCTGTATGGAGAACAATGACGAACAGCCAGTTAACATAAGCACAACCTATGCCAGTACATTTATTCAATTTTGTTTTCTGTTGCTGGTAATCTTATGGGGGGNGGGGCATGAATGGTGCTGGATTGACTCATTTTACTACCAGATTTGTTAATTAATTGTGTGTCATAAGAACGAATACATTATGATATCAAATCTGGAATGTAATAGAAATTTTTGTTCTTTGGATCAATTTTGTTGATGAGCACACCCTGTATTTACCCTTTGAGTTGCGTTTCTGCTTTAGTTTTGTCACTGATTTATTTAACTCTTGTCAAACCTATTAAAAAAACTGAAATTTCAAATTTTCCACAAATTTTCCAAACTGTTTTTACATACCTGTTTAGCAATGTTCAGGTTCCTTTCGATGAGCTGGCTTTCTTCTTTGCCCCCATAGGTGATAGGGTTGCATGCTTTAATGATGCATGTGTTTCCAGACTCAAAAACAGGCTCCAGTCCATAAATAACTTTAGCCCTCCAGACTTTATGAGAGCAGCCATCACCAATATGAGATTCCTGCATCATTATACGGCCAAAGAAGTTGTTGCCCCACACACCAGAATCAGCTACGCCCTTGCTGAACATCAGGGGTGTCATTTCGATTTCTTCTCCAACTGCATACAAGTATATAATATCTTTGTCAGATAAGCATTTCAGGATGTTACAGGAGAAACAGTGGGTGACATAATTGTGTGATCTGAACATTAATTATAAAATTTTATCCTACCACCAAGATCCTCACGTAGAAACATTCCAGCCAGGACTGCAAAATATTGAGATAAAAGACAAAATGAGACAGAAGCTTGTATTGAAAGAAAAATATTTCTTTTTTGTCAAATTTTTAGATAAGAAATACATACTCTCTGCACTAAGTAGAAAGTCTGTTGAATCTGTCCCATATTCATTTGTGATTGTGCATCCATAAACACCAGAGTCTAGAGCTGATGCTTGAACAATGGCTAGATTTACTGGAGTTTCATCTCCTGCACTGGAATAAAAAATAAATAAATAAATAAAATACAATATTTCAGAGAACATGTTTTTTTTTTTTTTTAACTATGTTGCCTGTTATACGTTATATCCAAATTTTCAATTTCTTGTAAAAGTGAAAACAGTTTTGTTACGTTCTTTTACACGTACGTTCTTTTAAGCTGAGCAATCTCCACTTCATTTCTGTACCATTTGATAGTAGAGTCACTGAGAACATTAAAGAACTGGCACCATAGTTTCAAGTGTCCTGATGCATCTGAGAAGGACTCACCCCGAATTTTCCGGATAATCTGAGGAGCTGCAAGGAGAGACACCCCAACACAGACAATAGACACACTTTTTCAAGTTATTTTTGGCCAAAGAAAGATATATCTCAAACCCTAATTTTTAGGAGTAAATTTGAGCTAAATTCACACAAATAATTGACATTGTCTTAATAATGGAAAATCAGCATTTCATACATTATTGATGCGCACAAGCTTTTAACAGCATCAAAAAAATATTACTATTATTATTATATATATATATATTATATATATATAATATACCGATATATTATTATTATTATTATTATTATTATTAAATATTATTATTGCTAATATTAGTTGTTGTATATTGTGTATTAATGCAAATGTTGATTCACATCAACATTTGCATCCTTGTGTCATATGGCCACAGAACCAATATAAGTCTAATATATAATCTTTCAAGTGTTGTTTTGAATCCATCAACTCCTGAGAAGAATATCTTTATCTTCATTTTGCAAGATCCCCAACTTTCTCCACCAGTCACCTCTTTACCTTCTTTTCTTGTCATTTGGTGCTGGACAGGTTTTGCACACTTGGCTTGTCAAAGCTTGTTTTACTCGGAAATGACTGCTTATGGTTTGATATTGGAGTTTAGTGAGACTGATTTAAAGGTAACCATAGAGCATATTCACCAATCAAAAGAATGAGATAAAAAGGTTAATTCTCTGTTTGTATTACATATTAATACAAGTCAGAATGGCCCCATAATAATGCCTGCTACCTAAAAACTGTTATTGATTGCTTCTAACAAGAAGATCATTTATTTTTTTAACCCAGCAATTCTGACAATTCTGGCCTTGTATATGTAAATTAGAGTAACAAAACATATGTTCTGCCAAATAAAACACTATTAAAAATACTATCCAAAAGTGATGTGTCTTACCTTTGAATTGGTCACGCTTGTCTTTTTCTGCAGGTTTTCCTTCAGTTTTAGGGATGCCGATCTCTTGGCTTGTTGCTGGAATCTCAGGTGCCATCTTTCTCCTGCTCAAGAGAGGAGAACGCCTTTCTGCTGGTCTTTCTACTTCGCCATCGGACTGAAGTAGAGGTGATCGTCGTGACAGGCTTGGAGACACAGGAGGCACTGATAGGGTCACAGGACTTAAGGAAAGCTTGCTGCTCTGTGCAGAAACTTCCTTTTTCTGAGTTTGGTGATCATCCAGTGATGAAGCCTGTGTGACCTCCTCTGTTTTGGCCTTGGGTATTAAGATTTTGCGGCGGGCTCCAGAGGCCAGCTCTTGTGGGGTAGCAGAAGGAATGGGAGAAACAGTTCTTTTTTTTAACAATGGACTAGCTTCAGTATTAGAATCAGATATTGAGTCAGTCTTAGAAAATTCTTCAGCCATAGAGCTTTCTGGCTGAATAACTTGAAGATTAACTCCTTGTGTTTCTGTACTAATTCTAATGTCTGCAGAAATCTTTTGTATACTTTGTGCATTCTCATCTGCAGTTGGGTTGTCTTGCATTTTGCATTTATCTAAAAGTGTAGTGGAATCTGGTGCACTAATCTCCCAATGAGTTTTGCTAATGAGTTTAATTTCTGGTGTTATATTTTGTATAATTCCAACATCCTTGCTTTGAATTTGGTCTTCATTGCCATTCTCCAAAGTAGTGATTATTGACTCTTGCATACTGCCCTTTATTGGAGGTGAGAGTGAAGAATCTTTCTCTATTACTGAATCAGTCAACTGTGTCCCAAATTCTTGGCTGACAGTCTGGTTTGAATTTGATGCAGTTGGTGGTGTATTTCTGAGTTTCTCCTTTGGACTCACAGGAGACATAGGAGAGATTTTGACATTCTCAGTCCCAGAGGAGGAGGAAATGCCAGGACATTCTTCCAGTGGAATTAGACCTGATGCTCCAGACTCCTGGCCAGTGTCCATGACATTTTCATCATACTTTTGGAAATCAGTGAACTCAGGTTCTTGACTGACAGTCCCAGACTGGTTTAAATTTGGTGTAGTTGATGGTATATTTGTCAATTCCTCTTTTGAAGTCATAGAAGACATGGGAGAGATTTTGGCATTCTCAGTCCCAGGGCAATCTTTCAGTGGAATGAGACCTACTGCTCCTGATTCTTGGCCAGTGTCCATGACAGTTTCATCATACTTTTGGACCATGCCAGTAAATCTTGTGGCCTCTATAGTGTTGCCTATGTCTATGACAGAGATAGGAGGGATCATGACAGGTTCTTGCAAAACCTCAACATCCGGTGAAGCAGTACCCAGGGACTGCATTTGTTCCTGAACAGTTTTATTTAGTTGATTGAAAACCTCCATAAGTGTAGCTTTTATGCTAGTTGTAGGAGCAGCATAACCACTTGTCTCTGAAGAATTGCTATCAAAATTCTTCAGTTCCAGTTTAAATTTGCTGTTACCACCTCTTTGTTCTGGACATGTCTTTTCATCAGCTGTAGTAGAACATTGTAAAAAGTCATCGGGGACTGATATGGTTGTCAATGATTCAGCTACTGTGGACTCAAGAGCCTTTATTTGTGATCTCAAAAGCTCAGCAATAGATATAACTTTAGCTACAGGGCTTGGGATTTCTTTGAAGCCTTTTATTTGTTGCTCAGCTAAATTTGTGTTATGGATGCTTTTATTTTCTGGATTTTTTGTTATGGAAAGATGTGGAATCTTCAAGTTAGCTGGCTTCAGATTTTGTATATCAGAATGGGTTTCCTCTGCCATTTTTAGCCCAGGTTCTTTCTTCTTAGGTTTACATACATTCACATCGGCAACATCAGTGTCTTTATGCGCTGCAGTTCCGGTTTTGTCTATTTTAGATTTTTCAGTCATATGTAGACAGACAGTTTCAGTTTCCATCTCAACTGTGTTTTCATTTGAAGCCAAACTGTCAGCCTGTACTAATGACCTACATACCTTGTTACCCTCTACCTTCTCATCAACTTGCATTTCTGCCCCTTCAACAGTTTTTATGCTTGCATCAACTTGGCTTTGCTGGGTGGCAGGTGAAACATTACACCCTGGGGTGTTTTCACCATCACCAGAGCTTTTGAGGGGTGACTTTTGAAGGTCTGTCAAAAGGAGTGTATGGCTTTCATTTGATCCTCTGGAGTGATCCCATATGTCCTGTGTCATTTTGGCAACGACTGCTTCAACAGTGCTGCCTGAAGTTGGAGTCTGGATGTCATCTATTATGGTGTCTCTTTTTGATGGAGTCTTTTGTGGTGGCTGTGCATCAATCATGCACTGGTCGGGTGGTAGCTCGGGGTTGACAGGTGAATCATTCCTGTTCATCTTTGTATGGGCCTGTGTAACCTTGGGTATAAGCACAAGCACAGTTTTCCATGCTGTAAATACTTATTCCTTTATCCCAGACTATGCTGGACATGGATAAACATGTGATTTTATTGACAGCAACAGAGTAACCAGCACAACAAACAGGGAAAGGAATGGGAACACAACCCAGAGAACCATTTATTACAAGCATGGATTGTTTAGCTGACCAAGCTAGGAAAAGAAAAAAGATGCAATCTGAAGCATTTTTTGAAACTGCTCTATTGACTCTAGAGTATGTACTTCCAGTAAAGGTTGTAAAGTATAATAAAAAGTAAAACTTGATTACCTCCCCATTTAAGTTTTGCTTTCTTGTTTGAAGCTACTTAAAGAGAAGGTAAAACCTTGACCTACCTGTCAAAATTCCTTTATCCAAGCAAGAACTGTATGAAACAAATAAGACCAAAACCTCTGAACCCCATGATAAATCACATAAATCCACTTTTACCCCAAACTTAAAGCCAACATATTAACTAAAAAAAAAAAAAAGNAAAAAAAAAAAAAAGAAAAACAAAATTCAGCAAAGTAGTTTGATGTTCTAACAATCAAATAACATGTAATACTCAAATAGTACTGTATTCATCATGATACAAATACTGCATGGAAATGTAATAAATGTAATCTTTCTGTGATGAAGTGAAATTTAAGCATGGTACAGTACTCCTTTCCATAAAGGCCTATCTAAATTAGCATCAGAGGCTCCCTGTGTCATGTGTCAGTGCATTTGAAAATTAGACAAAAATATCTAAAAATAAATACAAAACTAAAAAAATATAAATAAAATAATAATAAAAAAATATAAAAATATAAAGATAATATAAAATATCATATGTAATTTATGACAAGGGTAACTAATGTTTACTTCTATTTTCCTCTATGTTCAAAAACAACTGCATGCTTCAGATTGAAAAAGTACTTAAAGGTCCATACCAGTGATTTTCCATATTTGAGCCCAGTTAATACAACCCACATACACATTACATTACAATTTTCCAAAAAACTACTACTACTGAAGTGGTAAATATTAGAATTATTTTTCCTACCTTCTAGACTGCTATTGGTTTCAGTTCATTTCAGTGTGCTATAAAAAAAAGCAACTTGTAGAGATTTGAAACATGCTTGAGATAAATAATCCACATACATTTGTCAAATTTATTTAATTTAACTGATCCAACATGGATCAGTTAAACACTGAAGGAAATGTATGTCTCTGCCAGGAAATATAGTCCCAGGAGAAGACTGTTTTTAACGAGAAATTAAAAGGACCATGCCTTCCACAGTGATGCATAAGAGCTAGCAGGCAACATTGCATTTTAAGGTGGGTGTATCACCTGAAAATTTGATTTTGAAAGATTGGAAGATTTGGAAAAATAACACAAAATTTATTTGGTTTGATGTTTTGAAAAATGGTTGGAAGTAATATCACATGAATGCTGGATGTTTTTATCAGGCTCAAACATGCAACATGCAAAATCACCAGAATGGTCTTTAAAGTGTTAATATCACGCGGTCTGTGTGATTATAAAATACAGAACCGTACTGTATCTTTGATCATTTCTGCTGATTCTACCTCCTCCTAAGTCTGACATGGGTAGGCTTGTTCTATTTTAAGGTTAAGCAAGGCTAGAATGGAATGTAAATAATTTTAAGAGGCTCAGCCATGCAGTGTGTTGTCTCAGCTCTTGGCTCTTTCAATATTCAGCCAACTGGGGACAAGATAATTGCATAACCAGTGTACAATACAGATTCCCAGTTTTAAAGCAGCTAAAATTTGAATTCTAATGTCTGGTCAAACTAAATGACTGTGCACAAGAACTTTTGGAGCACAGAAATTTCTCTTTCAAAACAATGTGAGCATTCTGTTGTTTATCTTTCATTTTCTTATTATATGAATGTATTTGTTTTAATTTACATGCAATATACTTGTCTAACATGAAATTAAGTCTCCATTACAATGACATATATTCAATTTCACTTTTAATTTAAAGGTTTTTCACTTGTTTGCTAATACTGACTCTGTAAAGATTACAAACATCTTCTCAAATTCTCAGTTCATGAAGTATATAATTTAATAGTGAAAATAAGATTTAAAATGCCAAACTGCATCAAAAAGAAGTGCAATATTGGTTTTCTCTCAGACCTTTGAGCTTACATTGAGCAGGTAATGCACTGCATAAATATCCCTATTGCATCTGTCAATGTGTGTGTCATTTAATTTTTGTTACATAGCAAAGCATACTTGTAAATGCTATGAATAGCTTCGGGATGCTTGTGTCGGTGATCAGGCTAGTGTTGGCAGCATAACGTGCTCATGAGCTCATGCGAAAAGGGTCACTCACCTCACTCAGCTGCAGTGGCTGAGACACAGACGCGTTCTTTTGGCAGGGACTTGTTTCCTTCCCAGACAGCTGATCACCAGACAGTTCAGATGGACACTCAGGAAAAGTGTTCTTACTTTCACATGGTGTGCCCACTGACACAACGTCTCTGTGTGCTATAGTTCCATCAGTGGACGTACTGGAGAACTGTAGGTTAAGTGTTTCTAATAAATTTACATTTTCAGCTTCCAACATTAGTGGAACAATCTGAGTTTGTGTGGAGGACTTCCAGTCAACATCTCTGACCATCAGGTCTTCTGATTTAGTAATGTCCTCCTTTACTGTGTGTAAGGGTTGTTTTGAGGTTTGTGCTACTGGCTGTAGTTGTATTGAGGAACTGTAAGGAATTTTGTTCTGCATGTCCAAATTTTCTTTTGTATCTTTGTGTCCAATTTTCTTTTCATGTTTCCCAGATGGTTTACCTGCAGGTCCTGCCACAGTATGATTTGTTGTTTGAAGAGCAGCAGGAGGTAATGGGGCAGCAGGCTGCTGTTTATTTGAAGGCACATGTTCTTTAACACATACTTTTTCATCCTTTGAAAGCATGTGAGCATGCAAGGCTTTCTCTGTCGATGATATCTGACATTGTTCTGTCACATGCCCAGAGTCTGAATCCAAAACTGATAAATTAACACTTTCTACTTCCATGACCTCATCTAAATTCCTCTCAGCTTGTATTGGCTCTGTGTAAGACAGAGCTGCAGAGGTTGAGGTCGCTCCATTTGTCCCTCTCTCCTCATACACCCTCTCTCCCAGAGGCTCTGCTTTCACCACCGTTGCACTGCTGGAAATCCTAATCTTCTTTTTCACAGAGGGTGTTTTTGGTTGGTGGGCAGAGTCATAGATGCGTGACAAATCATTGCCACCATTTTCATTGATGGACTGTCCATTAGCAATGGGAGACACTGCTCCATTGGTCATAGGAACTGACTTTTCTTCCACCTCCCCCACAGTTTTGACCAGTAACCTGTCCTCTTGCTTTACATCCATAGCCTGATCGTTCTCCTCATTGCCCTCATCTTCCAATGAGCTTGGGGTGCTGAGAAATGGCTCCACTGTGGACCTGCGTTTCCTCTGTGACCGGTCTGGACTGATGGTTCGTAGTACGTCCTGGTCCTCAGGTCCCTGGTTTTCTTTACCTTCTAGTTCCCTGCGTCTGTGTTCAGCTTTTTGTTTGAGTTTGTCAAAGTACCTCTGGTGGATCTTGAACTCATTCATTTCACCGACCTCCAGAACCCCAGAGCAGGACACAATACCTTTGGTGTTTTTGGCAGATACCTGGTATATAGCTGCATCTTCTACAGTGCAACTGCAAAGGAAAGACAGTTTTAGTTACTTTCATTGACAAGACATCAAGCTAGTTGAATCTTAACACAAACAAAGGTACACACTGCAGTATGTTTACTATTATAAGCCAATAGATTATTTACATGCTTGAGTAAATTGATTTATGACTACATAATCTAGATCTGTTACTCTGGGTACAATAATGTTGAGTACAATGTTATTTTGGTAGACTCCTGGTAGAACAAGTTCAGTTTGAGGACATATTAATGCTTCAATTACATACATACTTGTAAATGTATAGGGAATGGCTTTGTCCATTACGGAATATTTCATATTTAGGCAGTCCACAGTATCTGTCTAACTGCTTATCATCTTTATACCATATAACTTCAGGAGTCGGGTATCCTGAAAAATCAAAGAAACAAAAATAGACATCAAAGCAGTCAATTAAGTAGTTTCTGTAACAAATAAAAATAGCAGTTAGCTTCACCACAGTGTATTCTTAAATTAATTTATAAAAGATTTGTAGATTTGCACATAAAACATTATTCATTAAGGAATACAGGCTACCACAGGTGTTTGAAAATACACATTCTAAGATACTAGTATGAATTTGGTAACTATGCTCTTTCATATATTTGAGCTGGTCTCATGTCATAAAAATGCTGAGATACTTGAGCTATTTCTTTAAATACTGAAACCACTGATTTCATTTATGCTGTTACTTTCAACATTTCCAATTTAAGCTAGCTACCTAAGCAGACTTTACCTGTAACCACACAAGTGAACTTCACATTGCAATTCTTGGAGACAGCTTTTGACTTCAGTGTTGTCTCAAAGCAGGGCTGCGTTTCCTCAGTTAACTGTGCCATTATGCTGCAGAGTGTGCTCCTGTACAAAAATAAAATAAAATATATATATATATACCACAACTATATATGCAGACAGAAAAACAAAAAAACAAACAAAAAAAAAAAAAAAAAANAAAAAAAAAAAAAAAAGAAAAAACAACGGAACCCCAAAAGGGGCCTGATCAGTGTGGTAGAGTTATTTCATTCCAAAATCAATTATTTTGTAGAGATCACCAATTTTCACAGTTTGGGTGAGAACTAAAGTCTTGCTGAAATTAATGTTTTACACTTTTTTTGTGTGTGTTTAACTTGAATCCTATTAATTTAATATAGGGACATAATATTCCCCATTGCATGTCTCAAAGGACTTACTCCTATTACCATGGGTGTCGCACATCAGATCAACCAGTTGGGATGATGAAGCATGAATAATGGAAGCTAATGTAGTTAAAGTTAACTAATATAATTGCTGAAGTCTAGATTAGGCTTTCTAACCCCCAAATCTAAGAGATCAACCCAAAATATTAAAAACCTGTATTTAAGTCCATATGAAATTAATCAATGAAATGTAAAAACTTCACCATACATATACTGCATTCAGTACAGTATATAGAATATGTAGTGAATCATCATAGAATGTGAAACTGCAGCAGAAACATCACACAAATTAAATAATTAGTGTGCTCACTTTATTTATATACACTTATATTAACTGATGATGCCTCGCGTGTGTATTATAAGCACAGAAAACTATCTGGATACTTATTACGTGCAGTTGATCTGTGTCTGGTGCTTACATTAATTTATGAGATGGATCAGTGCACAATTAAATGACACTGTTACACTTCACTGCGTGTTATCCATCATTAAACAAATAAAACAACTCACAAAGAGAAAAACTTTTAAGGCATGTAAGTAAATGCTGTATGGCTCATCATCACGTACACTGTGATGTTGTTTATCTGTCTATCTCAATGTTGATCTTTTGCAAATACTTAAAAAAAAATACTATAACAATTTAGTGATCACAATAACTTAAAGGTAATTTCAGAGGAAAAATAAATTTGCTCTTGATAGCTTTTCCACTGAACATAACAAATAACAAATTTGTTTCTGCAAATAACAGCCATCTCCAGAGCCGCAAAATGTTCTTTGGGTATCATTTTGCAGCAATAACATCTTAGACATTTTGGGGGGTTAAGTACATGAGCAGTTTTGTTTCTAATGGGAAACAAAGTAAGACAGTGAATCAAAAATCTAGTTTCCTTGTCCCATAAGGTGACTCCTTGGGTAGTGGTGCTCTAAATGTTGCCTTGTACCATATAAAGAATAGTTGTTACCTCAAAAGGCTGTTTGTGTTCTTTACCATTGTGTATCATTATTAAAGCTTTTATCATAATATGCAACATTCCTTATTGCCTAAACAAAGATTTACATGCAGATGAATTTGTTAGTGTTGTAAATGAAGCACATGATAAGTGAAGTGACATAATGTTTCAAGCAGTTTATTTACCCATGGTAATCATGGTAGTTACAAGAAACAAACTAACACACACTGTGCACATTTGTTTCACGGTTTCACGAGGAGAATTCCTGTACTGTTGATTACAGTACAGCAGGTTAACATGGTCCCTGCAATGGTGATTCAACACGAAACACAGAAAATTCCACTTTGTGTTAGCAGGGAATTTGTACCTGTTCTCAGGCCTCACGTTAGAGAGATAGCTGCAGCCACCAGCACGGCTGCTCCCGCTGGTATCATCCCCATTGTTGTGGTTGGGTCGTCCATTTCCAGAATAGGAGCGTGCCATCATCCTCCTCGAACTCATTTTTCCCAGCAGATAAAGTTATACACAGAAAAAAATAATCTCCAGGTGAAAAAAAAGTTGTGTTGTTACTCGTTATTCCTTGAAAGATTGACACAAGCTAAAAGAGAAAAAGAGAGTAAAATTATTAACTAATGACCTGCAATGTTTGAAAAAGAAAAGGTACATTTGCATGATAAGGACAGTTGAAAGGACAAGAGAAAGTGTGTAAAGCTGCTAAGTGTATTATGATTTTGAAAGCTTTTCCTTTGTGTTGTTACATCAAAAAACTGCCATAACACAATAACACAGTACAGAGATGCTCTGTAAAAATATCTGTTTTATATATTGTCATGTCTATTTTTTCCAAGCACAACTTTCAGCAGATGGTCTGATGAATGCAGTTAACTCACCATTCACAAGTTTTCTTTCTTGCTTTTGACAGACACCCCACCACAGCACTGACTTAAGGCACGGCAATTTCCAATCAACCATGAGCATGTGTGGGCTGTTGGACTATTTTTAGTCAGCCTGCAAATAGACACAAGAGCACATCACTCTTTCCAAAACTTGCCTTTGGATTATTTTATCAAAACCACCATACTAGCATGATGAAACAGAATCCGTTCAGTAAACAGTTTGTCCAGATAAAAGAAATGTCCTCCTGAATGTTAAAGATCCATTAATAACTCCATGCTAAATACAAGGTCAGCCTGGATTCGGAACTTCCCCAAATGGGAGGAGAGGACTTAAACACTGGGCAAAGGGTTTTTGTATCTTGTTACCATTGGATTGCATGTGCTCCAAGAAGAGAGGAATTTTCATTTGGTCAATAGTTGACTCAAGTTCGTTCTTCCCAAACTACTTGTTTTGGGGGTGACAGGATGTGGACTAATAATTACATGAATTTGCCAATCAGAAGGAAAACACTTCCACTTTAAGTCCATTAATATGAGCAGGACATTCATTCATTACATGGATGCATGAAGATATATTAGCATGTCTTTACCAAAAGACTCATTTAAGCAGAACAGAAGAAAATTATTACAAGAAAAGAGAGAGGAAGAATTTTCTCTTTATTTAAAATAAAAACGCATATTTATTATAAATTTGTGGCATAAGATGCTGAAGCCCACTAAGTTCTCTGGCATGCATTGTCCTCTCACTGACAATTGCAACGGATCCCCAGAGGAAAAGCAGTAGAAATAGAACAGCCTTATATAGGCAGATCCTACTGAGTGCCAAAGAGCTATGAGCACTTGTATCTTTACACAACCATGCATGCATGCATGCACGCACGCATGCATGCACACACACACATCAGTAATCAGCAGTTTGTTTTATCTTTTGTTGTTCTGTAAGAAACTTTGTGTAATAAATTGGTTTTGTTAAAATGCTTCATAATTACAGTGTATGTAACTCAACTTGAAAATGGCTGACGTTGTCATTTTTGATTTTCATCCAACAATATAAACACGATTTAGAAATTAAATTAACTCCTGGACTTAAGAACTACATTTTAGGAATCATTTAGTTTTCAGCTTTCTTTTGCACATGGAAAACAAACTTGCCAACTCTTCTATGAAGTAAATCAACTTTAAATAGATGAATAAGAATTTGCTCTCATTACTCTCATCATATTGCATATGTGCCTGCTGTGAAGCTATATTAAATTTTCTTCCAATCATCTGTTCTATTTTTCAGTCACTCCCACTATTTCCACCTTTCTTGCCAAGCAGCTGACCAGCAACTCAACTTGTTATCTAGATTAGCTGAGCAGAATCCACTGTTACTCACAACACAACATGAAAATTAGATATGTAATAATGACATAATAGACAAAGACCTTTAATAACATTTTACAGATTTTATATGTTTTAGGCTTATAATTGTATGTTTTGTAAATCTGGTCAATTAATAGCAGTAACGAGGGAACTTTTCCTGCTGAAAATGCTCACATATAATACATTACATGCATATTACATGTACGTGTATGTACATGTGCATGTATACTTACATGCACATATAGACATGATGATAGACGTGCTGTATGTGCTGTGTGGCTATCTGCTCCTCCTGAAGCGGCTGGAAAATGCAGTCCCTCAGCATGCTGTGGATATTCTGGAATGGGTGTGTACAGAGAGATCAAAGCACGGCAGGGTGGAAACACTACCGAGCTGGGAGATACGTCATGTGACTCGATAGTGTGTCCCCTAAACATGTGTCTATATTGTTGGCGGCTTGAAAGGGATTTCCTATTGCTGAATCTCACATTTGAGGAAACAATGTGCTGTTCATGTCACAGTTCTGCATGTCTGGTCAGCCACTCACCTGCCATTTCTGCATGCGTGGTCCTCAGCTACTCACCTGCCATTTCTGCCTGCCTGGTCCTCAGCTACTCACCTGCCATTTCTGCCTGCCTGGTCTTCAGCTCCTCACCTCAGTTCATCAGCCTGATTCATTTCAGGTTTGGACGCTGTCACCAATTAGCACCAATCAGGCATGGATTTAAGCCCCAGTCTCACACTCACCCTTTGCCAGATTGTTCTTAGCTATCCTCGATGCAAGACTCTCCAGCGTTTATTTGTGGACTGACATTCTGTTACCGACTCGGCCTGTTTTGGACTATTCTGCTCGTCGCCCCCCTGGTTATCACTTCTGCCTTCTGTCCCCGACTCTGATTCCAGTCTCTGCATTTGGACTCTTCGTTTGACTGTGTCAGTGTAGGCACTTTGTCCTGCCAGTTTTTCTGCCTACCTCTGTGTTGGACTGAGAGCTCTATTAAAGATCTTTACTTGTCGGAGTTGTACTGTGTGCTGCAT